>JAUCBJ010002626.1:0-70342 GCA_032718475.1 Nemertoderma westbladi | reverse complement strand
AAGGTTAGTATTGCGCTATCTACAGTGTTCCTACAAGGTTAGTATTGCGCTATCTATAGTGTTCCTACAAGGTTAGTATTGCGCTATCTAGAGTGTTCCTACAAGGTTAGTATTGCGCTATCTATAGTGTTCCTACAAGGTTAGTATTGCGCTATCTAGAGTGTTCCTACAAGGTTAGTATTGCGCTATCTATAGTGTTCCTACAAGGTTAGTATTGCGCTATCTAGAGTGTTCCTACAAGGTTAGTATTGCGCTATCTATAGTGTTCCTACAAGGTTAGTATTGCGCTATCTAGAGTGTTCCTACAAGGTTAGTATTGCGCTATCTATAGTGTTCCTACAAGGTTAGTATTGCGCTATCTAGAGTGTTCCTACAAGGTTAGTATTGCGCTATCTATAGTGTTCCTACAAGGTTAGTATTGCGCTATCTAGAGTGTTCCTACAAGGTTAGTATTGCGCTATCTATAGTGTTCCTACAAGGTTAGTATTGCGCTATCTAGAGTGTTCCTACAAGGTTAGTATTGCGCTATCTATAGTGTTCCTACAAGGTTAGTATTGCGCTATCTAGAGTGTTCCTACAAGGTTAGTATTGCGCTATCTAGAGTGTTCCTACAAGGTTAGTATTGCGCTATCTATAGTGTTCCTACAAGGTTAGTATTGCGCTATCTAGAGTGTTCCTACAAGGTTAGTATTGCGCTATCTATAGTGTTCCTACAAGGTTAGTATTGCGCTATCTAGAGTGTTCCTACAAGGTTAGTATTGCGCTATCTATAGTGTTCCTACAAGGTTAGTATTGCGCTATCTAGAGTGTTCCTACAAGGTTAGTATTGCGCTATCTATAGTGTTCCTACAAGGTTAGTATTGCGCTATCTAGAGTGTTCCTACAAGGTTAGTATTGCGCTATCTATAGAGTTCCTACAAGGTTAGTATTGCGCTATCTAGAGTGTTCCTACAAGGTTAGTATTGCGCTATCTAGAGTGTTCCTACAAGGTTAGTATTGCGCTATCTAGAGTGTTCCTACAAGGTTAGTATTGCGCTATCTAGAGTGTTCCTACAAGGTTAGTATTGCGCTATCTAGAGTGTTCCTACAAGGTTAGTATTGCGCTATCTATAGTGTTCCTACAAGGTTAGTATTGCGCTATCTAGAGTGTTCCTACAAGGTTAGTATTGCGCTATCTAGAGTGTTCCTACAAGGTTAGTATTGCGCTATCTAGAGTGTTCCTACAAGGTTAGTATTGCGCTATCTATAGTGTTCCTACAAGGTTAGTATTGCGCTATCTAGAGTGTTCCTACAAGGTTAGTATTGCGCTATCTATAGTGTTCCTACAAGGTTAGTATTGCGCTATCTATAGTGTTCCTACAAGGTTAGTATTGCGCTATCTATAGTGTTCCTACAAGGTTAGTATTGCGCTATCTAGAGTGTTCCTACAAGGTTAGTATTGCGCTATCTAGAGTGTTCCTACAAGGTTAGTATTGCGCTATCTAGAGTGTTCCTACAAGGTTAGTATTGCGCTATCTAGAGTGTTCCTACAAGGTTAGTATTGCGCTATCTAGAGTGTTCCTACAAGGTTAGTATTGCGCTATCTAGAGTGTTCCTACAAGGTTAGTATTGCGCTATCTATAGTGTTCCTACAAGGTTAGTATTGCGCTATCTAGAGTGTTCCTACAAGGTTAGTATTGCGCTATCTATAGTGTTCCTACAAGGTTAGTATTGCGCTATCTAGAGTGTTCCTACAAGGTTAGTATTGCGCTATCTAGAGTGTTCCTACAAGGTTAGTATTGCGCTATCTAGAGTGTTCCTACAAGGTTAGTATTGCGCTATCTAGAGTGTTCCTACAAGGTTAGTATTGCGCTATCTAGAGTGTTCCTACAAGGTTAGTATTGCGCTATCTATAGTGTTCCTACAAGGTTAGTATTGCGCTATCTATAGTGTTCCTACAAGGTTAGTATTGCGCTATCTAGAGTGTTCCTACAAGGTTAGTATTGCGCTATCTAGAGTGTTCCTACAAGGTTAGTATTGCGCTATCTAGAGTGTTCCTACAAGGTTAGTATTGCGCTATCTATAGTGTTCCTACAAGGTTAGTATTGCGCTATCTATAGTGTTCCTACAAGGTTAGTATTGCGCTATCTAGAGTGTTCCTACAAGGTTAGTATTGCGCTATCTAGAGTGTTCCGTTCCTACAAGGTTAGTATTGCGCTATCTAGAGTGTTCCTACAAGGTTAGTATTGCGCTATCTAGAGTGTTCCTACAAGGTTAGTATTGCGCTATCTATAGTGTTCCTACAAGGTTAGTATTGCGCTATCTAGAGTGTTCCTACAAGGTTAGTATTGCGCTATCTAGAGTGTTCCTACATGGTTAGTATTGCGCTATCTAGAGTGTTCCGTTCCTACAAGGTTAGTATTGCGCTATCTAGAGTGTTCCTACAAGGTTAGTATTGCGCTATCTATAGTGTTCCTACAAGGTTAGTATTGCGCTATCTAGAGTGTTCCTACAAGGTTAGTGTTGCGCTATCTAGAGTTTTCCTACATAATAAAACACGAAAGGAAGCCGCCTAACCTTCGTCGCTATAGCAAACATATTGTTTTCCATCAAAAAATCTAGAATAAATCTGCAGCTGATTTCGTGATATCGTAAGAAATTTACCCGATATAGAAATATTGAACCTATTGCCTTCAATTGTTATTTATTCTGATCTTAATATATTACTGGATGTTCATCAGAAACTGAAGGGATGGAGTTTGTAATTGCCGTTAACCTGGAGAATATTGTTGACCCTGATCTTATTGAAACGGTACCACCTGCTCTAGTACATATTCTTCGAGCAATAACAAGTAAAAAATATGATTTAACAGCCGAAAATAAGGTTTGTAATGTTTCGTAACTTGTGACAATTAATTCACTGTAGGTCAGAGTTTACTGAAGTCGTCTTTGGTGTCCATTTAGGACCGAATTAGGGCAAATTTTTAAAAATACTAGCTAACAAAATAAAAAATTAGAACTTTCAACAGAATCGTGACGGTCCTCGATATCACATGTATCCAAAATAATTTTTTCCCATGGCAGTAATTCACAGTGGTGGGGCTTAATAGTCTCAAGTTGCATATCATATCTTCAATTCATATCTCCAATTCATTTATTTATAAATTAATAATATTTAAGAAATTATTTAATACTAATCATAATATTACTAAGTTTTAACACTTACTCCCCCAAACATATTGAAACATATTTTTTTTATATTTTATTCATCAAAACATAATATTATGATTAGTATTAAATAATTTCTTAAATAGTATTAATTTATAAATAAAAGAATTGGAGATATGAATTGAAGATATGCAACTTAAGACTGCCTGTTCAATAGAAGTGGATTAGGTGGGATAGTGAATATCAGGGGCTAGTGGCTGAACTGGTTAGCGCTACTGATGAGGCCTGATAGGCAGAAACGTACGTATAGCGGTGGTTCAACCTCCGGTGACGCGCTTTCTCATTTTTTCCATTTCTGAACAAAACCATTATATTACATCTTTAATTTATAAAGCCACCCATGAAATATTTTTCATGTTGTTTTCATGAACGGGGTCCAACTCCAAACTTTGCCAAAAACCACGTTAAGCGAATTATCATTAGATTTAAAAATATAATCACGAAAATATTGAATTTATTACATTATTAATGATTATCTAGCTGCCTAGGTGTACAATGAATTAGATTCTACATTGAATAGATTGGGTACCATAATTTTGACTTTTATCTGTATATGTGTTTTTAGGGAATCATTGAAAAACCGCTACACTACGCAGGAATTTGACCTAATTTGAGCAAAATCTATGCATTAACTCAAAAGTTATGGAAAAGTTGTGTCTGCGCGGCGTACTCGAAAACGGAACTAAATATCCAATATTGGTTTAAGCGGCTCTTTAGTTATGTAATAAATATTCGAGAATACTAAATTATTTAACATTGAGTTAGGCATCATCAGAAGTTGAAGAGTACAATAATAATTTGAATTGCAGTAACCAAGGATGTTATTACGTTACGTTACGGTACCTTTTCAGAAATACCGTAGCTCAATATACCTGTAACGTAAACCGTAACGTAATAGCTTTTTCAATACCGTAACGTAATTTTACTGTATATTTTTTCCGTAAACCGTAACGTAATAGCGTAATATTTGTTTTAGCGTGGTACCATAAGATTCCGGAGGTGGAACATAGTTTACAGCGGCAGTTGTTATCGGAGATTATGTGGAACGGGGTGGGGTTGCAGCATAATTTGTGATGGTACCCATGCGCAGTGAAATTAGTAACTAGGAATATGTTCTGTTAACCACCGGTTTTCCAGGTTGGGTTTGTGAAGGCGGGTCCTGTAGTGTATTGTTGGTTTATGAAGTTTATTTCTTTCATGTCTGTGAGCTCGGTATTGATTAAGAGTTTCAAGGTTGAAAGCGTGTGGGTATTGTTCAAGTATATCCTCTATAAAGGTGTTTTGATTGACAAGTTTCAAGGCCATTGTGGATGATGCAGAGCTGACAGCTGTGAAGGCGGAGTAACCGTTTATAATGTTTATATTTCACTTTGTCCATATCTCTTTTATGTGTGATAGGGTGAGATAACTGCCGATGGCGTTTATTAAATATGATACTATAGGAGCAATTTTAATTCGAAATATTGAAAAGCCCGTTTCAACCGAAAGAAGGTGGAAGTAATTCAGTGACACGGTCAGCCTTTTTCTTTTTAGATTTTATGTGTTGGGAGAAGCAGTGTTGGTTGTAGAGCGACCCCAAGATATTCATATTCGTTGCAAATATGGTTACAGTAGCTCCATTGTATGTAAAATGGTGAGTTTGAGCTAATGGCCCACCCTTTCTTAACTTAGTTATTTTGGTTTTCACCAAATTGACCTCCATTCCATTAAGATTGCACCATTTATGTAATTTATTTAACTCATTCTGGATGTCAATGGGATTTCGGGAGTATTTTGCCAGGTCGTCGGCGTAAAACAAATGGTAGAAGCTATTGCCCGTAGTATTGAGGCGAGGTCTGCAATAACTATAATAAAAAGTGTGGGGCTAAGGCAAAAAAGTGTGGGGCTAAGGCAAAAAGTGTGGGGCTAAGGCAAAAAGTGTGGCGCTAAGGTAAAAAGGTGTGGCGCTAAGGCAAAAAGTGTGGGGCTAAGGCAAAAAGTGTGGGGCTAAGGAAATCTCCCTGAAGAACTCCACGCAGTTGAGTTATTATTTTCGATAGTTGGATGCCGTTGAATATTCGTATTGTGTTACCAAGCAGAAGGTCCTTCAGTAAAATAAACAGTTTACCTTTTATTAGTTTAGTTTAACATTAGATTTATTATATTGGACATCGAAGTTCACCAAATTGGGCAACAAGCATAATGCTTATAAGCACCCTAAGTTTACCTTTTTTTCCGAAGTTGTAAAATTTTGAGAGTATACTTGATCTGGGAACAGAGTCAAAAGCTTTAATATTAATATACTGTATACTATAATTATTTAAAAATAATTACTAATTAATTAATGGTTGTTGAGTTAAAGTTTTAATTAAACATTAGGTTTTAATAAATGTTAGGCTAGGGCTACTGACTGAACTATTTATACTGAGGCCCTGCTCTATCCTAGCAGTAGCCTATAACAACGCAGTCTGCTGCAATGGTATAGATCATAGATTTACAGGACAGGTCAGCAGGTTACATGGTAGGCCTACGACCTACAGGGCCACCGCTACCTGTTTGTCTTATTATGACAACCTATTATAACACAAGCCACGAGCCGTTCTACCAATTTAAAGTTATTTTTATGTTAAGTTAATTTGCTATTTCTAAACATTGAAACTATACTTCAGACAAAATTAGGATGAAACTTTAAATATCCCTTTGTATCTATGGCAATCTGCACCGGTTATTTACGTTACGGTATTTTCGGTAATACGAAATTATTTTTTTCGGAATACTGTACAGTAACGTAACGTAATTTGGAAATTATTCCGTAATGTAATATCGTAACGTAAAAAGTTCAGTTTTTCAACCGTAACGTACAGTAATACAGTAACTTAAAACATTTTCATTTTTCCATTTTATTACTGTTCTTGGGCATCATTTGGGTTCAGAAAAGGAATTTTTACAATACACCCTGTAGTAACCATTTTCTTGAATGCTCCAAATATGTATTTTTAAGCAATATTAAATTCTATTTGAATGAATTTTTTGTAGTGTTTTTTTTATGGAAGCTATTATCGGTATTTCGGCTAAATACAGTAAAAATTTATTTTTGCATACGCTAATGACGGGACGGTACCCTATTGAAAATAAATTGAGATAATTAAAAATAAATTGAGATAATTAAAATGCAATATTTTATAGGGCATTTTAAGACGTACTGTAGAACATGAATCTAGACCTCTCGACCCTTTATTAACCTCGCTGACGCTCAGTAAATAAAATGCCTCGAGAATAGTGAAAAAAAGTTCTACTTTTTTTCCCATGTAATAAATAATTATATTATCCGCACTTTTGCAGACATTAAGCGGATATTTTAAGGAAAATTAATAAGATACTGGAAAACGAAGAAAGTGCGATTTCCTTTGCCCAAATAAAAAGTGTAAAATAAAACCTTTCTCTTTATAGCTACCATTATCTTTATAAGCTAGTAAAAATTACAATAAAAATAACACAACAAATGGCAATTTTAAAGCTACCAATATTGTGGGAAGGTACAACTATGTTCTAGAATTTTATATTTTTTTATAAAATCAAATCTTATAACACACACAAAGATAAAACACAGTACAATTAACATATTGGTACCCAGGCTAAACTTAATGCCCTATAAAATATTGGCATTTTAATTATCTCAATTTATTTTCATTTTCCGTCCCGTCATTAGCGTATGCAAAAATAAATTTTTACTGTATATACTGTAGCATAAATACCGATAATAGCTTCCATAAAAAAAACACTACAAAAAATTCATTCAAATAGAATTTAATATTGCTTAAAAATACATATTTTGAGCATTCAAGAAAATGGTTACTATTGTAAAAATTCATTTTCTGAACCCAAATGATGCCCAAGAACAGTAATAAAATGGAAAAATGAAAATGGATCCATGATAGAGCCTAGAAATTTTTTTGGCAAAAAAATTCGAAGTACGAACTGAAACTTTTAAGATGATGGGTTAATGTTGGCAAATAGTTGTTGTCGTTACGATTTTGATATGCTAATGACTAGAGACTTAGAGATCTCGAGTTGAAAATTTGTAGGCATAAGAGCAAAAGTTGAATTTTCAGACACCAACACTTCAACAGTCTCCTGCTAGAGGACTAGGGCCTACATATCTAAACGTTAAATGTCCTCCCATTTCTTTGCTTTTAATCCGTTCAAACTGAAACTAGACAGATTTGTACTGGACCATTAGCTGTGTGATTCAAACGGATATATTCCGTCTGCAGTTTTAAATTTGCCTTTAGAGGGAAAATTGACTGAAAGTGAAATTTATCACCCATTCAGTTATTTACGATCAGTTCAAACTGAAACTTTGTCAGACTTGTGCTAGAAAACATCCTTGAGGCGCTCCTTTTCTTCCTCAAGGCTGAAATGGCTGGCTTGGAATCTTATCGACTGTCGGGTGAGCCGCCCAGATGCGCCTTTCACCCAATTTATTAATCCCAAACTCTCGTGGAAACCCTCCTCGGTCACCTTCTACTCCAAAAACGCTGCGGCCCCCTAGGATAAAGGACATTACACCTGGAGAGCGCCTTGTCTTGTATCTTTGTGGGGTCGGTAATCGGTCTGTAGTTCTCCGGCCTGCCGCTAGAGGACGAAAGGTATGAAAGGTGATACTGTTGACCATCCACAGGCTGCGTATTTTTTGGGACAGTAATCCCTCGGCAGTTATCTAGTCTACCAAAGTGGGCTGAAATGAAAACATTTTAGAAATGTCTGAAATGAAAACATTCAGCCATGTGAAGAATAACCGACCTATCTGTGCTTATTCTAGTATTTTTAACGGCCGCAAACCTACGTATATTGTAAACCACAATTATTTCTGCACGTTTCGATCCCGCTTTCATATATTGGGTCGAAACGTATAGTTTCACGTCTTCCTTAGTACCCCAAGGCCGTGCCCTCTAGCGAGTCGATTCACCCAATGGGTGGATCGAAACGTTACTCCAATCACGACTAAGCTGCAGGTGGTATTTAAAGCTCCCTGCCCACGGCTGACCTTCCCTTCTCGGTCTAAATGTCAGCGCCTTGTGCAAACCCCTCTTCAAAAATTTAGAAAAGGAATCTGTAATTGTTCTTTATTTCTATGTTTATTTCAATAATTTTAATTATACATTGATCCCTCAACATCAGCCCGTTTTTGAATGCTTACACAGTAGAAGGCTTACACAGTAGAATTTCAAAACCGCTTTGAAGCACTTCAGTCAATGGATGAAGACCAGTCCACCGATTCAATATACCAGAATATAATAACAGCCCACAAGGAATCAGCTAAGAGGCATATCCCCCAGAAACCCAAACGAAAACAGTATGTGCCATGGCAAAACTCAGAGGTTAGAGAGAAGATCTTAAGATAGCCTACAAAGTTAAAACCGAACAACCAACAACTGAAAACATTAACAAGGTTGAGAAAGCTAAGGACGATCTTAAATTGGCCTAAAACATCAGCCAGGAAAAGTACATACAGGATAAAACTGAAGCAATTACAACTGCTCACATACAGCAACAATCAAGACTTACCTGGCAAACTGTAAATGAGGTATCTGGTCGGAAAAGTTGTGCAAAGGGGCGCCTCAAAGCCGATAGTCCTGAAGAACGTGTTGGGAAGTGGAAAAATCACCTCAGCAACTTGCTTGGGCAGCCACCAAACATCGCGGTCAGCCCTACAAGGAAAATATATGACAAGACACTACCTATAGAAACACGGGACTTCACACCTGTCGAACTCTAAAGCAAGCATTAAAAGCATGGCCAATAATAAAGCGAGTGGATTAGATGAAATCTCAGCCGAGGTATGGAAAACAGGAGTGCTAAACATTATTGAATGCAACCGGGTGTTAAAAGGGGAAAAGCCACCACCAATTTGGACTAAAGGTCAACTAAAGCCTCTGCCCAAGAAAGGAGACCTCGGTATACCAACAAACTGTCGTGGGATCTGTCTGCTTGTGGTACCTGCCAAAATATACAATAAAATGATTCTACAGTATATAGGATTAGGCCTCACATAGAGAAACTACTGCGTAGAGCCAAAACGGATTTCGAACAAGTAGATCAACAATAGCTCAGATACTTGCACTACGGAGACTGATTGAAGGAATTAAATCAAAGAATCTCCCCGCAGTCATGACTTTTGTGGACTTCAAGAAGCCATTCGACTCCATCCATAGAGGAAAAATGCTTGAAATCCTAAGAGCTTATGGAATACCAGAAGTAATTGTTGCTGGCATTGGATTGTTATATTGTGACACAGAAGCGCAGGTACTCTCACCAGATGGTGAAACTGAGTTTGTCTCAATCCTGGCTGGCGTACTGCAAGGTGACACATTAGCACCATTACTATTTCTAATTGTGCTGGATTACGCAATGAGGATGGCCACAAAGGGTGAAGATCTGGGATTCACACTTCAAGAACGCAGAAGTAGTAGATATCCGGCAACTACAGTCGCAGTCACCGACTTTGCGGATGACATCGCCCTGCTCTCTAATACGCTAGCAAATGCACAGCTTCTACTAAATAAAGTGGAGAGGGCTGCTAAGGAGGTTGGATTGCATATAAATGCTACCAAGACCGAATTCATGACCTTTATTGTTGATGGAAACTTGACAACTATTGATAATAATCAACTAAGGAAGGTCGACGACTTCCAGTACCTTGGATCATGGATAGTGAGTAGCAAAAAGGACATAGAAGTTAGGAAAGCAAAGGCTTGGGTTAGCTCTATCAAAAATGGATACCATCTGGAAATCAGATCTCTCCAGGCACCTGAACACTAAGTTCTTTCGAGCCACAGTGGAAAGTGTATTTTTATACGGGGGTGAGACCTGGACACTCATTGACTAAATCACTTGAACAACGAATTAATGGTTGCTACACAAGACTACTAAGGGCAGCCTTAAACATCAGCTGGAGACAACACATGACAAACGCCAAGCGTTATGGTACAATACCACGTGTATTAACCACCCTCTGTGAACGCAGATTAAGATTCAGTGGGAACTGCTGGCGAAGTAAAGACGAGGTCATACCAGATCTACTTTTCGGGCAACCAACTCATGGAAAGCGTAGTCGTGGACGACCGGCCATAACATATATAGATAACTTGAAAGGGATACTGAACTTAGGAGAAACGAAATTGCGACAACTATGGAGAATCGGGAAGCCTGGAAGGATCTCATTTCCAATGTCCGAGTTCGCTCGACCTAGTAGTAGTAGTAAAATCAATGTTCTTAAAAATTAAATAATTGATACATACTGTAGTTCGCGATCAACCATTTAAATCTACAGGCCAATTAATCTGAACATCAATAATATTGTCCTTTAGGATAGTCAATGTAGAATATCCTAACCTCCACCAAGATCTCTTATACAATGAGTGAAATGTTAGTCGCATATACGTCGTGTCTGCAGGGTGGTGCTCTCACTATGTTTATAAGGGAATGTTTTAACTGATAAGAACTAATTATTTGAACTAATAATTTGGTGCATCTATATCATATATATATACCGTATATACCAACTGCGTCATGTAGTTCTATGATGTTCTAGGATTAAATTTATATAATTATTTTATTATTATTTTTCTTATCTTTATTTCATCCAATAGTATCAACTGGTACGTTGGTTGCTACGAAACCCACACAACATAAAGTTACTGTCACGGCGTTTGAGGGATAATAAAATGATGGACATGAACGCACCTACCATACAGGATAAGCCCACGACTAAATTATTAAGAGATATCTACAAGGGTGATGAACCTATTCTAGGTAAAAGTATTATAATATTATTAAATACTAAATAAGGATATTTACAGACAGACGCGCTGTTCGAAAATTGCAATCCCAAAACTCATTGGTTATGAATACTTTCTAGAAATAGATTAAATAAAAACTAGAAAGCCAGCAAGCTAGCTTTAAACGAATCTGCCCCTCAAACCTGTACCCTGAGTGAGCGAAAACGAAAACACGAAAATTGCCATGAACTCAACGATAGAAACACCAGCTGCTGGTACTCATGAGGGCCCTGTAAGCTACTACTGTACTATTTATTGAATGGATAGCCCAAACTGCAGAGAAGTAGGCCTATATTACTTGCTAAATTTATTTACTATCTCACTCTAACCCAGACAGTAATCAAACATCAACTTTTAGTTTGTATAATGTATTACCCCGCCAGCTGAATAGCTCTTCCCAGTGAATCCTATGGGAATATCTATAAGGTTACTACTACTCACTGCTATGTTATGTGGGAGGCCAGCTGATTGAATTGTATGCAGTGGGCCGTTCAAATGTTTTATAGGTTGATGATAATGAATGAGGAGGGACCCAACTAACACTACGTTTGTCTATGGACGGTCTCCTTATAGCCAGCTTGCTGGCTTTTCTAGTTGAATCATATTATTCTGCAACCAATAATTTACTCTTTTAGACGAATTAGTGCGTTTTTTTGCCGGGGCCAGAATTTTAGGGACGTTCTGTGCGAGATTGGCGACATTTGAAAAGATTCTGAGGCTCAAATATGTTGCTCAAATGACTGAATAGCCCAAATATAAATGTTGGTGCATACTCGACGAGTTGAAATCGGTGAAATTCGACATTAAATTTTCAAAACCGCTATTTTTCAGTAACCCCGTGATCGAAACGCCACAAAAAATATACAGTCTTGTGCGCAACCAAAATTTATGTAGAGTTTGTTATTAAAATTTTTGCGTACCTGCTTGAGTTTTTAAGATATTGGATTGGATACACACACACCACCACCCCATACACACATCGTGTTTTTGAACGGCTCAACTCTTGACAAGAACTATCCTGGCCTATTAATAGGTTCGTTATAATAAATTATTCAAGAATACTGTTTTGTATTATTCATAAAAAATGGATTTCAAAATACAAAAATAAAGAGTTTGCATCCATTCAATCCCTGGTGATCCAAAACTTAACAAAATATAAATGCGGCAAAAACTGTAATGGAACTGTAAATAATGGAAAAAAAATAACATGCCAAGGTGTTTTAATAAAAGTGTTGAAACAAATATTTTAAAAGCTTTATAGACACCCAACACTAATTCAGGTACAATACCAGGGATTTGCTGTTGCAATGGAAGAGGTCATAATTCGTGGTCAGATTCTACAACAGTTAAATCATGTGACGTTTATAATATCATAAATGGAAAAATAAAAAGGTAAGCGTTAGCAAATAAATATGACTTCTACTGTATATTGAGTTCATCTTCTTATCGCCGTGTTCAAGGCAGAACCTCGTACATATATTTTTGTAGCGTGTTAAGATTTTAATTTTGATTTTTTTTTTCTACTTTTCTTTGTACAGTAACCCCCAACCCCCCGCCCCTCTCGCCAACCCTCATGTACCATTCCTCATGTACCTTTTGCTATTCTAGATTTGAGCTGTCTGAAAATATTTTTACTTGTAGCATTTGCCTTAATAAATACCCTACCATGCGGCTTATATAGCTACTCCCATGTGAACTTGTTCATGCTGAGCGTAATCGAGCGGATATCTATTGTGTTGATTGTTACTCAGAGATTTTTCAATTTTATTCTGTATGTCCAGATGATGTTGATATTTTTCCTATTGAGACTAATTTTCAAAACACTAATGTACAAAATCAAAAATTTTCCCATCTGGACTCTGAGACTAAATTAACTAATTTTAATCTACTGTAGATGGAGGTACTTATACAGAACAATCTTTCAACAACGAACTAAAAAAATTCTGACCTATCCCCATCTCTCTTAGTATTTCAATTAAATTGTCGCAGTTTGCCATCAAATTTATCCTATATATCTGATTTTTTAATGACACTTAATAAAAAATTGAATGCATACCATTCCCAAACAAATGACTACTCGTAACGGAAATACAATTGAAACCACTATTTTAAATAACCATTTTTCTACCGTTGGTCCTAAACTAAATAAAGAAATCCCCTCACCTAATCGTTCCCCTCTCAGTTTTATTCCTAACTCCACCCGAGGTCCGAACTCTTTCTCCCTAGCTGAAACTACCCCCGTGGAAGTTTAAGTTAAAATTACTCATTCATCTAACCCTATTTATAAATCTCTCTCTATTCTTCCACTGGACTTACTTTACAAGCACTAAGTAGGACTACTTATGTACGAAGTAAATTCCGCCACTAATAACTTACCAACTACTTTACAAAACTTATTTAAGGAAACGTCTACAATACATAACTACCCTATTCGCTCTACTCTACTTCTCGCGGTGACTTCTATATTCAAACTGTACGACTAACTTCATCACAAAAATCCATGAGCTTTCAAGATCTATCTTCTCGCCCACAATATAATCGACTCTTCTCGCTCAGCATACAACAAAACACAATTGGTTTGGATGTGAGCCTGGTGGGCCATTAACAAATTTGATAAAATAAAAAAAATGTTACACTTATCTCGAATCTAGGATATTACCCCCCCCCCCCCCCCCCCCCTCAAAGTTAGGATAATTCCGACCCACTCAGAGATAGAGTGAAGTTTTCATGGGTCGGAATTGGCCGGATCCAAATAAATAAAAATAATTAATAGAAATTACCGCTAATCAATAACAAAAATATGTGTTCTACTGTAGTACATTAATATTTTTCTTTTGGATGTGCCCAAAACACACTAGTACCGAATACACTCCATTCTAAAAGTACTATTTCTGCAACCCACGTCCTGTCGTGCCCAACTGGAGGTTTCCCCTCCATCAGGCACAATGAGATACGTGATTTCGTCGCCAACTCGCTCACTGAGGTCGCCTACAGCGTTGCTGTTGAGCCGATGCTCCAGCCGTTATCCGGTGAAACTTTCACCCATCGTACCACCTCGACGGACCAGCAGGCGAGGCTGGATGTGTCTGTGAGCGGCTTCTGGGGAAACCGATTCCAGCGGTCGTTCATCGACGTGTCCGTGTTTAACCCGCTGGCGGCGACGAACGCGGCTATGTCCCTAGACGCAGCGCACCTCCACCACGAGAATCGTAAGATTCTTAAGTACGAGGAGAGGATACGGGAGGTGGAACATTCTACTTTCGTCCCCCTCATATTCTCGGCCTTTGGCGGGATGGCGCCGACCACGCGCCAGTTTGTTAAGCGCCTGGGACAGAAGCTCGCGGACAAACGCGAGGTCAGGTACTCGGAATGCGTCACGTGGATCCGGCGCAAGTTAAACTTCGCGTTGCTTCGTTCCTCCCTGCTCTGCCTTCGAGGTTGTAGGTCAGCCTCTAAACGGCCGGTTCATTGTCCAGTGTCTGATGCATCCATTCGGTTGGACAACGCCGACACTGAGCCGTAGCCTGGTAGTACAGCGCAGTCGTACAGGCCTACAATAGCTGACCAGTACTGCAGTAGGCCTACAACATAAACAACCAACTGTTTTGAATTTCCCCCTTACATCCGTATCACTGTACCTCATTGTATAAATCAGATTTGGTGATAGGGTGTAATAGTGCAATTTGAAATCCATTGTATCAACTATGTTATTATACTATCATCTCACCCAAGCACCAAAAAAAACTACAAAAAAAAAAAAGTACTATACAACGATAAAATTACATAGTAAACGTGTCTCGAACGAAGAATATCCATGGATACAGCAATATTATGTTGAATAATACTACAATGTAATGTTAAATAAAATTATGATTTATTATTATTTTTTAATTATTTGGGTCGGAATTGTCCTATGCTGGATCCGGACAATTCCGACCTATGAAAATTTCATTCGATCCCAGAATGGGTCGGAATTATCCGGGTCGGAATTGTCGGTACCCCCCCCCCCCCCCCCCCCCGCCCACCCCAACCCTCCTCCTTAACCTCCGGCGCTGTAGAAAGTTACGCGGTTTTACCAATCGTTTTTAGCTGGTTGAAAACTAAAGGGGATCCGCCAGGTGAAAATTTCGATATATTAGGGTTTAAGGGGGGGGGGGGGGGGGGGGGTAGCATCGTTTTTGAAAAAAAAATGATTTTCGTTTTTTTTATTGATTATTGTCCAAAATTTTATGGGGAACCCGAATCTGCAATCCGTTTTACAAAATTTTGCTTAGTTATTGAGATAGCACTATTTATATTACTGGAGTTTGGAAGAAGATCCGCATTTTTTAAACAATTTTCGACTTTACAAAAATTCAACATACAGTATGGAGCTCCTGGGTTGTGCACCGTTAGGTCCAAGTACTGGTAGGTTCCGTATCTTTGTTTGCTAAATTTGGGTCATTGGCGGATTCACCGCCTGGCCCGATCGATAGACATTGGCATTACAATACTAATGCCACTGGATCTAAATTTTGACCCGAAGATTCAGATATAGATCCAAAGTTAGCAAATAAAGAAATGGACCTAACTCGACTTTGACCTAACGCTACATACTACCGTACCAGCTCTTATTCTTCATGGCGGGAAATTTGAACTACTGTAGTATTCATGGGGTTTGCTATATACAAATTGTATTCAGTTGTTCTACCGGTACCTAGTGTTGCCACATTTGAGAGCTGCAATGCCGAGATTGAAAGCTTTATCAAGGCTTACTAAGAGCCGACAGGTTGAACTACAGAAGGCGCAGTACCTGTCACGCCATCCCGTGGAGTCCGCAAATGTCGAATTAGTGGAAGAAGTAAACAAGACGATAATAACAGCGAGTACTGACAAGTTAGGAGATAATACGAACAACTGTAATGAATTCTCGAACAGTACAACTGGATACCGTATAATGAGTATGCGGAATATCACAGACCTAGTAGGACGTGCTCATAATAGCGGCGGGTGCCCCGGAGAGTTGAAGGTCGAACAGTTGGCCCATCTTACACTCGGGATTGACTCTGTTGCTTATTTTCAGTGTTCACATTGTGAGTTTAGCGATATTTTGCAGTGTGCTGAAGGAAAGTATGGAACAGATGATACTGTTTACAATAAACAGCACTCTGCTGATTTGAATAGCCGAATGGTCTATGGCCTTTGTGAGACTGGAAACGGCATAGAAACCTTATACACTATCTGTCAGTGCTTGGAAATGCCGTGCACATTAGCAAATTCAACATGGACATTCAACATCAATAAGATCAACGCAGTTGTGTCTAATCTGGCAGAGGAGAAGATGAGTGAAGCGCGAAAGGCGTTGAAGCTCAAAGTTGGTTCAGATGTAAGTACTGTACTGTATGTAGGATAATAATATATTGTATACCGGTAGATCTATAATTCTCGGTTCAGCCGCCAATGTCTGTCTCTGTCCATTTGTCGTACATGGGGTACCATAGGGTGGTTAAAAATGTGTGTGTATGTGTGTTTGTCCATCTACACATCAGCGATCTATTTTCCCCCTGTCAGATTGGGCTAAAAATTCAACAGAATACATAATTGAGTACTCTGAGTGGTATTAGGTGGGACTGCGAGAGTCAGGGGCTAGTGGCTGAGCTGGTTAGCGCTACTGATGAGGCCTGTTAGGCCGAAACGTGCGTATAGCGCTGGTTCAACCCCCGGTGACGCGCTCCCATTTTTTCCACTTCTGAACAAACCCATAATATTACACCTTTAATTACAGTTGCAACAGCTCATCTCCAATTTATTTAATTAATATCACCTGGCAGCAATACCGAGCTGAATATTTATTTATTTGTACTTCCCTCCTGTTTCACTCTAGCATACTTGAGGCCGTTAGGTCCACTGTTAGAGATAGAATATTTGCAACTTAAGACTGCCCGTTCAATAGAAGTGGATTAGGTGGGACTGCGAGAGTCAGGGGCTAGTGGCTGAGCTGGTTAGCGCTACTGATGAGGCCTGTTAGGCCGAAACGTGCGTATAGCGCTGGTTCAACCCCCGGTGACGCGCTCCCATTTTTTCCACTTCTGAACAAACCCATAATATTACACCTTTAATTACAGTTGCAACAGCTCATCTCCAATTTATTTAATTAATATCACCTGGCAGCAATACCGAGCTGAATATTTATTTATTTGTACTTCCCTCCTGTTTCACTCTAGCATACTTGAGGCCGTTAGGTCCACTGTTAGAGATAGAATATTTGCAACTTAAGACTGCCCGTTCAATAGAAGTGGATTAGGTGGGACTGCGAGAGTCAGGGGCTAGTGGCTGAGCTGGTTAGCGCTACTGATGAGGCCTGTTAGGCCGAAACGTGCGTATAGCGCTGGTTCAACCCCCGGTGACGCGCTCCCATTTTTTCCACTTCTGAACAAACCCATAATATTACACCTTTAATTACAGTTGCAACAGCTCATCTCCAATTTATTTAATTAATATCACCTGGCAGCAATACCGAGCTGAATATTTATTTATTTGTATTTCCCTCCTGTTTCACTCTAGCATACTTGAGGCCGTTAGGTCCACTGTTAGAGATAGAATATTTGCAACTTAAGACTGCCCGTTCAATAGAAGTGGATTAGGTGGGACTGCGAGTGTCAGGGGCTAGTGGCTGAGCTGGTTAGCGCTACTGATGAGGCCTGTTAGGCCGAAACGTGCGTATAGCGCTGGTTCAACCCCCGGTGACGCGCTCCCATTTTTTCCACTTCTGAACAAACCCATAATATTACACCTTTAATTACAGTTGCAACAGCTCATCTCCAATTTATTTAATTAATATCACCTGGCAGCAATACCGAGCTGAATATTTATTTATTTGTACTTCCCTCCTGTTTCACTCTAGCATACTTGAGGCCGTTAGGTCCACTGTTAGAGATAGAATATTTGCAACTTAAGACTGCCCGTTCAATAGAAGTGGATTAGGTGGGACTGCGAGAGTCAGGGGCTAGTGGCTGAGCTGGTTAGCGCTACTGATGAGGCCTGTTAGGCCGAAACGTGCGTATAGCGCTGGTTCAACCCCCGGTGACGCGCTCCCATTTTTTCCACTTCTGAACAAACCCATAATATTACACCTTTAATTACAGTTGCAACAGCTCATCTCCAATTTATTTAATTAATATCACCTGGCAGCAATACCGAGCTGAATATTTATTTATTTGTACTGTACTTCCCTCCTGTTTCACTCTAGCATACTTGAGGCCGTTAGGTCCACTGTTAGAGATAGAATATTTGCAACTTAAGACTGCCCGTTCAATAGAAGTGGATTAGGTGGGACTGCGAGAGTCAGGGGCTAGTGGCTGAGCTGGTTAGCGCTACTGATGAGGCCTGTTAGGCCGAAACGTGCGTATAGCACTGGTTCAACCCCCGGTGACGCGCTCCCATTTTTTCCACTTCTGAACAAACCCATAATATTACACCTGAGTGGTATAGGCTGTGTGGCAAGTCGTCGTTGTCTGTGTGTGTGTTTGTTTGTTTATCTTTGCATACACGCACACTGTCCTAGGCTCTACGCCTACGGGTATTAATCAGCTAGTATGAATATATAATGTATGTAGCGGTAGTAATATCGTAAGTTATATATAAATAAATACAACATCACATAAATACTCATGTACTGTTCTATATACTTCACTAAATACTCCTATTTATATACTGAATAAATACTACACACTACTTTTATCGTACTAAATAATACTTTGAATATTTTTATTGCCGAGCTACCTGTAAAAGATTTTGTGGGATAACTGATTCGTTTGCTTTGCTAACCAGTTTCCCCCAAGGCGCTGGAATACTCAAAAAGGGATCTCTAGCTCGAATAGTGCAAGCTACCGGCTGATTGGCTGATTTGCTGTACGAAGGGATCTGGGCTATGTTCGATCGTCCAACCAGCTTGGGAAGGTTGCCCCATAGCCCTGCTTTCTGTATCTGCCAATAGGATTTGAGTTGGTTTTGATTTTGACCTATCACAGATCTACTGAACTGAATTTCCTATCTGTATGCTCACTCTCTGTGGTGGGTGAGATCTTTGTAGAATAAGGGTAGCTGGTATTCTTATAGTTATTCTTATCAGTGTTCAGTGTTGGTTATTCTAAGCCAGGAAGAACGGCTTTGGAGTATTTTTGTGCTTTTCTGCTTTAGCCTTACACTAGTAGGCTTAATTATAAGGACATATATCCGTTATCTGGGTAACTCAATGTTATCTGCACTGGTTAACACTGGTTAACTGGTCCATACTGTGCAACTTAACTTAACATTACTGCTTTGCTGTCGGTTATTCATTATATTTGTTGATGAATTATTATATTTGGAATAACGAGAAATAACCCCGAAACCCAATATTCTTGATATACCGAAGGTAAGAGAGAAGGGTTACATATAACGATTGTGACTTATGTTAAAGTGGTTTGAAGTGAATCTAATGTTATTTGATAGACCCTACATGATTCGGTCCGTGTTCCTTTTATATGTGATTAAAATCAGTGAAGATCGGCAGATCAGTGTGCAGTATTGTGCAGCATTGTGTATGAGTGAGACTGATAACGAAGCATTTCCTAAAGAATGCGCCATATATGTGAATTGTAACTAAGCCATATCGTTGTGAGTAGTTTAAGTCATAACTCTGTTTATATAGATAGAGCGCCACGTCCTAAAGGAACTGTTAATATTCCCCGAAGGTGAATAATATTGTCAGAGATTATATAATACTGTCAGTCGAATAATACATTAGGCTTACATAGCAATACGATTAAGCCGTCGAAGTCAATCTCCCGGGTATATCCAACGGGTGAATGATCGCGCACAGATTGGTTTCAACTAGTGTAGTAAATCAAATACTTGTTAGAGGCTAAAGCGATTTATTATCTAGAAGACATCCTAATTTGGCGGGTTAAACTGCCAAAGGTCTAAAAGCGCGAACAATAACGGATATTTAGTCTGTATTGCAGTGTAGGCATTAAATACAGTTTAATATTGTTCTGGTAAGAACAATAACGGATATTTAGTCTGTATTGCAGTGTAGGCATTAAATACAGTTTAATATTGTTCTGGTAAGAACAATAACGGATATTGCTTCTGTATTGCAGTAGGCAATAAAGCTGAAGTACCGGCAACCGGTACCCAGTAGGCCTGACTACCTAACCACCCGGACCGGTACCTACAGCAGTACAGGTACAGCAGTATTATTCGATTTTGATAATTATATACCGGTAGGCCTTAATAATTAATCAGGGACTGCAGCCCTGGTTTTTATTGAGATTTTTACTTATTTCTGTCAAGTTTTATTTGTTTGTAGGCCAGTATTGAACAGAAGGCGTGTAAGCCTGATCAGATTGTACAGACAATTTGTAGGCTGAGCTGTTGTCTGATTGCTGTTAAGTCTGAACGGATTGCAGTGTGTGTAGATCACCTGTCCGATAAAGAACGGTTAGGAAGTAGGGGCAGCCAATGCTGTAAGGTAAACCCCCAACTAAAGAATAAGTCGTACTACTGGGTTAGAACGCATACTACCTAATCATTTCGGAGTCTGCATGTCCTGTAGTTTATTTAGGCTTGAGAGTAGTCTGCCATCGTTTAGTCTGTACTTTGTTTGTGTAGTCTGTACAGGTAGCGTATAATATTTATTTAGATAATTTGTAGGCTGGATAGTTGTCTGGTTGTTATTAGGTCTGAACGGATTGCAGTGTGTGTAGAGCCTCTGTCCGATAAAGAACGGTTAGGAAGTAGGGGCAGCCAAAGCTGTAAGGTAAACCCCCATCTAAAGAATAAGTCGTACTACTGGGTTAGAACGCATACTACCTAATCATTTCGGAGTCTGCATGTCCTGTAGTTTATTTAGGCTTGATAGTAGTCTGTCAGTATTTGGTCTGCATTTTGTTTGAGTAGTTTGTACGCGTAGCGTAATATTTATTATTCAGAGTTTATGCGATTATTCGCAACATTCATTCCCCAAGTTTGTTCCTACAGTAATTGTGTTTGTTATACATACCGCTATAGTTAAATTAACCCCGGTACTACACGGGCTGCTTGGCGTAGGTAAAGACTGGTGATTTTGTGCACCGGTCACTCCAGCAGATGCCGTGGTTCTTTTAGCTGTTCAAGTATATTTAACTACTGATTATCTGTTGTACAAGTACTCGTACCTAATTTAGGGTTTGGTGTACAGTGCTTTCCGAAAGTAATTAGTGTAGGCATTATATTTGTGTTGTAAAGTGGTTGATAGGCACGTTCGATTAGCTCTATTAACTTCTAGGTAGGAACACTCCGTGATACATAACGTAGTACCTATAGCGATACGGCTATAGGTCGTCAGGCGGTGGTATTTCCTATCTGGACAACGCAGTGTATTTACTACTACGTATTATTTTCAAATACCGCAGTACCCTGTCCGTTGTAATAACCAGATTTCTAACCCTTTGTTAGGCTGGTTTGTAGACTTCTTGTAAAATTACCCTGAAATTTCGTATTTTGTGTTTTTGTAAATTTTTGTGTTTATTTAGAGATTGTAATCTCACCCGAATTGTACGTAATTTGTAGTATTAAGTAACTTAGGTAAATTAGAATTATTTGTTTTAGTGTCCTATAAGTAACACTTCACTGAAAGCGCACCGCTTTGTGTAGTGATTACTCCCCAGAAATAATAACATTTATTTCAACATTGACAAAACCCATTAAACGGGTATATATATATTATAAATCAACTCAAACGATTTATAAATAGTAGGCCTGCCATACAACAATTAGGTCTCAATATCAGTTGGACTACTGCTTAAATAACGGCAATAAAGTAAGTTAAGGTAACCAAGTAACCCTTAAAATTCAGAAATTCAGTTATTTAAAATAATTGATATACCGGTATTTACGATAGGCCTATTATCTTTATTTCTATAAATTTAGGCTGAAATTATACCGGTACTTTATAATTAATTCTAGTCCAGAATTATACTTATATATGCTACAAACTGTAAGCTGTATACCGGTATTCCCGATAGGCCTATTATATATTTATATATATTTGTGCTAAAATTATACCGGTATTCTGTGATAAAACTAGTCTGTAATAATACTTATATATACTATAAGCATACCGGTATTCTAATATATTATATATATCACGCTACGCTGAGTAGCAGTATCGGTAATTAATTACTAGGCTAGCAGTTAATACTGAATTACTAGACTTGCTTAGACTGTAATATAGCAGTAGGCATCCAACTGTACAAACAAACATGTCTGACACAAGGCAAACTCTGTCAGATAGTCTCCTAGAAACAACAGTCTGTTTATCAGATAGGAGTATAGAGAATCCCAGACCGAGGTCTGAAACCCCTCCTACTGTAAGAAAGACAACCCCTACAGTAGCTGTGTCAGAACCTAGGTTAGTAGAAGCAATTTCGCAATTCGCGAAGTTAGTGAAGCGCCGTAGGTCTATCATCGGTACTCGGGCCCAAGTTAAGCGGGATCAAGAAGCAGCTACCAAACAGCAGCAACCTCCTAGCCAAGAACCTAGTTCTCAGCGGCCCGAGAGCTCCAGTAGTTCGGGTGCTGTTGAGCGGACGCCCGAACGCGGAGCGAAGATGGCGGATACGGTTTATGATGAACGGCCAACCTATGAAGAATCAACCGACGCCACTTCTTCTCAAGAAGAAAGCGAAGGGACAGCGGAGGGGCCGCGAAAGAGAGATGCCATTGACATCTATCTGTCAGACTATCAACGTTTTTTAGGTGATGACGAGTTGAGGAGAAGGCTGGAGGGGCTTAGCCCTAATAGTGAAGGAACCAAGCTTGTGTTGGACGCAATCGATGCGGAAATGTTAGCGGCGAATCAAGCTAAATTCGATGAACAACTCCGCATCGCTAGAGAAAAGGAAGAACAAGTAAGGAAAAAACGTATAGAAGACAGAAAGATAGCAGCCGTGGCAGAGGCAGAAAGAAAAGCGACCTTGGCAGAAGCCGTGGCAGAGGCAAAAGCTGCAGCAGCAGAAGCCGAGGCAAAGGCAAAAGCGGCAGCAACAGAAGCCGAGGCAAAGGCAAAAGCGGCAGCAACAGAAGCCGAGGCAAAGGCAAAAGCGGCAGCGGCAGAGGCAAAAGCAGAAGCCGAGGCAAAGGCAAAAGCGGCAGCGGCAGAGGCAAAAGCAGAAGCCGAGGCAAAGGCAAAAGCGGCAGCGGCAGAGGCAAAAGCGGCAGCGGCAGAGGCAAAAGCGGCAGCGGTGGCGGAAGCAGAACGGAGAGCGGCTGAAGAGATCACCCAACTGGAGTTGGAAAATCTTCAAGAGAATCAAGACTGCATAAATAAACAGTTAATAGCTAGTAATATGCAGATGATGAATCGATCTACTCCCAAAAGACAAGGTTATACATCATCTGAGGAAGGCGATACCACCGATACTGAAGGCAAAGGAAATAGATCTCGTCTAAGCAGACGTAAAAGAACATTCCACCGTCAGAAATTGCCTGATTTGCCTCCAGCTGTTAGAAGGCAACTAAATAACACCAACTTAGGCAGTACAGAACCCACAGACCAAATAATTAAAATAGAAAGACTCCCTACTATAGTAGATGAGCCTGAAATAATTAGGCCTGTTCTCGAAATCACCCCTTCGGTGATAGACACACCTGTACTCCCTGAAGTTACCTCTAAATTCCCTCTGCATAGCACTAAGCTACCTGTGCCCTGTAGAACTGCCCAGGAGACAGTTCAAGTCCTGGACCCCGAGCGAAATATTCATAATTTGTCGCCCGTTGTCCCTCGTCCGCCCGCTACAACGTTGGCGACTCCCGCTTCGGCGGTCGAATGGGTGGACGAGAGACGGCGGGGGATGGATCTCCTGCTCGGGCAGATGCAGGAGACTGTTCAGCAATTCAAGGGCACAGTAAGGGAAAGTAGACTAGAGTTGCAAGAAGTGCAGCAAAGTATCGTGCTAGAGCGCGATAAATTAGTGAACACACAAAAGAGTATACCACCACCCCCTGTAACAATGTGTCAACCCGTTAGGTCTGAAGTATCCCATGCGCAAGGTGTGGAGCCTACACGCATCTATACTGCTAGCGAAATAGAAACTCCTATAGTAAACCCTATTAAGGGTAATTATAAACCTGTTGATAATGATATCTCATCTAGACTTGATAATAATCCGAGAAACTTATATACCGATAATTCTCTATTCAATAATACGATGGCTCAAGAAAGTTTTACACGCCAAATGGCTAGAACCGAAGCCCGACAAGCGGTAAAGGTTGGAGAGATCGTCAAGTTCAATGGAGATGAGATGAAATGGTTACCTTTTAATGAATATTACAAAGATAACATACAGAACTCTGTACTATCTAATGGAGAGAAACTTAGATTCCTCATCGAGTGCTTGGAAGGATCTCCCAAGTTAATGGCGTTAAAGTTTATTGGACATCCAGACGGATTAAGACAAGTTTGGGATACACTAAACATCAGGTATGGTAATAGGAATAACATAGCTGGGTATTTGTATGCAAAGTTGGTAGCGCCCCGAAAGTTTATTAGCAACGGGATTATAGAGTTTTCCGATGAAATTCAGGAGATCTGCAGACAATTAGATTGGCTAGGTAAGTCTCATGAGTATCAGAGTGCTATGGTTATTAGAGCAGTGGCTTCTA
Organism: Nemertoderma westbladi; assembly: GCA_032718475.1. NCBI lineage: Eukaryota > Metazoa > Xenacoelomorpha > Nemertodermatida > Nemertodermatidae > Nemertoderma > Nemertoderma westbladi. The sequence goes on along the minus strand of JAUCBJ010002626.1, from coordinate 45,650 downwards.
CTTTACCGAAGGGTGGAGTAGGTACACGCTGGGATAAGAAAGTGTTATATATGATGGAGCAACAACGACGAGACCCTACCATGACTGATCTCATGTCATTCTTAGATAGAGAAGTGAAATTACAGCTCCTAAGGCAGTCCAGAGAGAAGACATTGGAAAACAAGGTAAGTGAGAAACCCGTTTCTAGGAGAAGGGTAACACCAATGTGTTATACAGACGACGGCGAAAGCCAAACCTCTCAAGGAGAGGACAGCGGGAAAGACACTGAAAGATCTTATTATGTCAATAAAACGCCTAAAGACCAGGTAAGTAAATCCAAGTCTCGACCCAATGACAGAAGGGAACCGGTACAAAAAACCCCTCCTACGTCTCCTAAAAGAATTCAGGTGAGAAAGCCCGAGGAAAGAACAAGTGTGCACCACATAGCACAGGTTAAAGTAAGTAACATCAAGCCGAAATGTGTGCTGTGCGACGGGCCCCACCGTTTAAATGCGTGTGATAAATTCCTGAGGAAATCACTAAAGGATAGACGTGAAGTCATGTGGGATAAGCGGTTGTGTTATAATTGCCTCAGACGAGGACACCAACGGCGAACCTGTTACTCCGACGCAAGGTGTGCAAAGTGCGGCGCAAAACATCATATCTTGTTGCACACGGAATTCGAACGAAACAGCCCGAGTCAGGTAAGTGAGTCCGAACTACATGTCCAATTCAGTGATGTGAACGACACTGATCAATCTGAGATGGAAGGATTCTATACGGACGAGTTCTCCGACCAAAACGAATCCTGTTACCTAATAAACACCACCGCAGTGTATCGAGCACTCATGTATGAGAAAGACACAGACAGCGACCTTACCTTAACTACTTCTGATCAACAACTATCTTGGAAAGCGCCAACTTCCAATATAGGAATCCGAGAATTTCCTGTAGTCCAGTTACGGGTCCACGGACCTCAGAAGAGCTATATAGTGAACGCCCTCCTGGACTCCGGTAGCACAGGAACATTCATCGATAAAGAACTAGCCGAAGTCATCTTTGCTGGACAACCCAAGTTCCGAACCAAGCTAAACATGTCAGGGATCATGCAGGTTTGGAATTCTACTGTAGCTGCCGACTATTATATAGGTGAGTTGTCCACTCCACAGGATAAACTAGGAGAATACAGTATAAGGTCAGTCAAAATGGTGGCAATAAAGAACTTCGCTACCACCCAAGTGGAACCTTATAATTGGGACGAAGATGATCATGCCCAACAACTTAACATCCCTAGATTCGACACCGATTATCCTGGAGTACAAATATTAATCGGTCAAAACGTGCATGAGGCGCTGGAGACATTGGAGAAACGACCTGCTCAACCGCAACCACTTCAGACCTATGCGGTAAGAACTAGAGTAGGTTGGTACCTTACTGGACCTTCCCGAAGAACGCTCAGAGAAAGACTGCTTCAAGATCGCGTCTGCCAGGTGAGTGAATGGGAAGATGATACTAGTGAGGGAGACGACCCAACTGAGGGAACACCATACTCCTCAGATAATGACGATATTAGCTCCAATGTAGATCAATGGAGATATTGCCCCAAGAAGTTTAATCCAACTGACATCGTTTCCAGAGGAGCAACTCCTCAAGAACTGACAGATACTACAGACCGGTTAGGTGAACCCGACTTCCTGAGTAAGGAGGATGAATGGCCTCCCCATCTTACTCCGACTGAGATTAGACCAGCCAAGGGAGCGGAGAAAGTTAAACCTAAAACCCGGACGGGTGGAGCGGAGTTATTTGAACCCGGGATAGATCTGTCGGTATTACATATTGCCAGGGACGACGCCGTGGATCTGGACCTCCCCACCGCGAGTGGATCCTTCATGAAGATCAGAGAGAGCGATTGGAGCTCTGGAACATCAGACGTCTCGCAGGGACTCTCACCTCTCCTGCAGGGAGCGACGGACCACTATAGCTCCTGGAATCGGCTTTGTAAGGCCGTCGTGTACTTAGAGCGATGTTTCTATCGTCACTATTCCAGGACGAAGAGGAAACCTGGAATTGTATTCGGGATGCAGCGACTCAATCGCCCAGCTGGTCGTTTGTGTTTACCGGAAGGGAATGGAGGACTCTCCGGAAACTGTGGAAGGCAAGATTCTCTTCCCACGACCACCTCCCTAATCCTTCAAACATCTAAGGACTCCATAACGTAACAACATATGGAGTGGGTGTGTGACTCTATTATTTTATTATTTTTATATTTATGTATGTATTACTACGTAATTTTATTATAATCGTTTTATTTAATTTAGTAGAATCTTATTTAGCGATTATTTAGTAGAATAGTGCAATATATTCGTGTTTATTGCGTACGTAATTACGTATATATTATATTTAGTGCGACGGCAAGAAATAATTATTTTCCTTCTTCCTTACTGTCCGTATTACATTACAAATACGTAACTACAGTAAGATGAAATGTCCGTACTTATTAAAGTACAATAAAGCCACTACTATATTCAAGTATTATTGGTAGGCAGAGTATTAGGAATGCAAAGTTCAGATCCTCGTGTCTCGGCTAAACCAAGCTCTGGGTAGACCTTGGAAACGACTTGCCTCTTCACACTGACATTGCTTCGTGCGATATTGCTCTCATACCGTATATTAAATAATACATATAGTAGCGTGATGTCCCTTTAACAGTAGCGTATAACGCAAAATAAATCTGTTAAACCCTTTGACCATCTGCAATTCTAGTCGATTAAGATATCGCGGCACCCACCGATATACTTGAAAGACAAATTTTAGAATCAGTGGTTAACGTCCCCAGACAAGTTCTGGAATAAATTGGTGCCCATCTCAAATATTAATTATTTAATATTTGCAAATCTAATAAATCAAAATCTGTAAAATTCAGATCCTTCAACAATTCTAGTCAATTAAGATATCGTAGCATTTACCGATATTCTTAAAAAGACAATTGTCATAGAATTAAGGATCTTGTGTCCCCAGACATATTCTAGAATCAAAATATGTCCATTTAATTATTAAATAATAAAATTTCAGGGAATAATTTAAATTCATGCCTTTTAATGAATTTAATAAATTGCCATTTTTACGCAATTTATAACATTCCCAAAATTCCATTAATTAATAGATCACGGGAGCGGAGATTTATCTTATCATGCGTATGAGTGTGCGAAAGTCTCCCAAACATAGTCAATAGCCGATAAAATTCATAGAGTCATGTATAAAACAGAACATTGATCATTAAAGAATTACTATTAAATAACATCCCAGATCTGTATGCATTGGAATTACCCTAATTCTACCGCTAGCTTTGCATAATGTCACCATAGCAACAACCACGCTAGAATTAGAATTGAGTTAAAAGAACAATAGAAAGCTTGTCCCATTGAATAGCATAGGGAATAAATAGCGCACTGCTAGTATCCAAGGATACATAATAATACAGTGACATTCTGGAAGGCATTGACTAACGGACAAATGGCCCGAGTGTGTGTAATTTGTGACAAGTTGTGTGTGTGGTATTTGTGAGTTTATAGGTGAATGTTACTACTAAGGTGTGTTTACAGTAGCGAGTCGCAATTGTGAAAGTAACCCTAACTCTCCAGTAAGAACCTGAGGTGTATCTAAGCCTTTGGGACGGACAGTCAAGTGACTTGTGCCGGTTGTCGTTGTCGTTGTGCGGCTACGTCGTTGGCGAAAGTACAGCGGCGACGACACATCGGCGCTGAGGATCTCGCACTGTCCGGGGGCTGATTGGGGTAGGCAGCGACGCTCGCTAGCCTAAATATAAACTCATTATAATATGGATAAACTCATATATAGCAGATATGACGGAGTTGATAGAAGATGGTCTTGGTATCGGGGAGCTATATACTCTACTTTCAAACGTTTGTTGATAGCTTGACACGCGGTGATACTAGTCCAACTACTACGAAGGATGATGGTCGTTATATCGAACCTACGATTTCCTGGAAGTAACTTGCGCGTGAGTTGGACTGTGGAGAGTTCACCGCTCACTGCGCGCATTGTAATGGTATGTATATGGACTTCTTAACCATTGACCATTCTATCGATTTGCGCGATACGGACTATATCGAACATATCCTACCCAGAGGAGTCGAAACGATAAACCAAAATTCTAATGCGAAAATCCTATTCGAAACAAACTCGAAAGAGAAGACGTTGAAGAACCTGATAAACGTAACGGTTTCAACGATTATCTAGAATTCCTAAGAGAGACCTATCTCAATGTTGCCAGTCAACAAAACCTCGAAACTCGATATCCTCAAGGTATACATCCAGATCCTATGATGGAACTCAAACGGCTCTATTTTACGATGATGTATCTTACCGCCGATCGACCGTTACCTGTCGTTCCAGATAGCTTCGAACAGATGGAGGAATATTGTAAACTGGAGAGCGATCACCCGCGTTTCCCCTTCAAGACGTGCGTCTTTGGTATTACTGTGACGAATGCCCCAGACCTAACCAGCAAATCGAAAGGCATAAACATCCGCGGAGACGTTGCGCTAAACACAGTTTTACGCGATATACTTATGGGAGTTTCGAGCGAAACCTTTTCGACGTATCACCTACGGTCGCGCGCCTTAAGCGATCATTGAATAAACCCATGATCAGAGTTCCGGAATACTCGGTCAGACCTCCTCATTCCCAAGTGATACCTCAAACTCTCGATCCTAATAGTATTACGGATCCTCCCGAGCTGTACTTACCGTTCAGAGATCCAGTGTTACCCGAACCGTTAGTCGGTGGCACTCAGGTTGTGGGCTCCCTAAATATCCGCCCATCTTACCTGGCCGGATTGGGGCACGGGCACCCGATATCGCCATTCAATCGTATAATCGGAATCGTTCCCGTTTAACACGATACCACCTGTCATCAAGGTGGAGGAGAGCGTTGTACGAAAAGAGATAGACGCTATTCTACAAAGATCAGAAAAGAAATCTACGTTTGCTCGGATAAACCTAAATTATAACAGCAAGTCCAAGCGGTAAACGGATTGGCTTTATCCCAGTTCGATTGGGAAATCCATAGTCTCTAAGACGATATTGAACTTGGACGACCCTATTCTCGGCGAGAGTTTTAGACGAACGTATCCAACGATGAGCGGAGGAAAATCAGCTCGAGGAGAAACATATTGAAACGGCGGATACCCCGACTATAATCCCACGCCTTCTGATGCAATCATATTGCACCCTTCACCCAGGAGTTATAGCCCTCCTTGTAAAGTGGCTCGCCCCAAAGAGAAAAAGACTCTTGCTAGCTTTAAAAAACTGCGTAAACGCCGTCTGCGCAAGAAAGACTAACTGTTTAGAGTATTCTCGTATTTTAGAAACTGTGATTTTGTATATTTTATAGACTTAAATCCCATTTTCTGGGAGCGGTGTAAAAGCTTTTGTGGGATAACTGATTCGTTTGCTTTGCTAACCAGTTCCCCCCAAGGCGCTGGAATACTCAAAAAGGGATCTCTAGCTCGAATAGTGCAAGCTACCGGCTGATTGGCTGATTTGCTGTACGAAGGGATCTGGGCTATGTTCGATCGTCCAACCAGCTTGGGAAGGTTGCCCCATAGCCCTGCTTTCTGTATCTGCCAATAGGATTTGAGTTGGTTTTGATTTTGACCTATCACAGATCTACTGAACTGAATTTCCTATCTGTATGCTCACTCTCTGTGGTGGGTGAGATCTTTGTAGAATAAGGGTAGCTGGTATTCTTATAGTTATTCTTATCAGTGTTCAGTGTTGGTTATTCTAAGCCAGGAAGAACGGCTTTGGAGTATTTTTGTGCTTTTCTGCTTTAGCCTTACACTAGTAGGCTTAATTATAAGGACATATATCCGTTATCTGGGTAACTCAATGTTATCTGCACTGGTTAACACTGGTTAACTGGCCCATACTGTGCAACTTAACTTAACATTACTGCTTTGCTGTCGGTTATTCATTATATTTGTTGATGAATTATTATATTTGGAATAACGAGAAATAACCCCGAAACCCAATATTCTTGATATACCGAAGGTAAGAGAGAAGGGTTAGATATAACGATTGTGACTTATGTTAAAGTGGTTTGAAGTGAATCTAATGTTATTTGATAGACCCTACATGATTCGGTCCGTGTTCCTTTTATATGTGATTAAAATCAGTGAAGATCGGCAGATCAGTGTGCAGTATTGTGCAGCATTGTGTATGAGTGAGACTGATAACGAAGCATTTCCTAAAGAATGCGCCATATATGTGAATTGTAACTAAGCCATATCGTTGTGAGTAGTTTAAGTCATAACTCTGTTTATATAGATAGAGCGCCACGTCCTAAAGGAACTGTTAATATTCCCCGAAGGTGAATAATATTGTCAGAGATTATATAATACTGTCAGTCGAATAATACATTAGGCTTACATAGCAATACGATTAAGCCGTCGAAGTCAATCTCCCGGGTATATCCAACGGGTGAATGATCGCGCACAGATTGGTTTCAACTAGTGTAGTGAATCAAATACTTGTTAGAGGCTAAAGCGATTTATTATCTAGAAGACATCCTAATTTGGCGGGTTAAACTGCCAAAGGTCTAAAAGCGCGAACACTACCGGTATGTGTAGTTGTGAATTGTTGTTACTATTATTGTTATTGTTGAGAATAAATTTCACTTTCACTAATTATATTGTTTTAGGTCACTGTCTCTTTCGATGGCACATGGGGTACCCGTGGGCATACCTCAAACAGTGGGGTGGGAGCAGTCATTGGGATGGCAACTGGAAAAATTCTAGACTACGCAATGAGAAATAAAATTTGCAATGCTTGTGAATTTGCCCCATATCCTAAAGACTCAGAGTCATATATTTCATTTATGGAAAACCATATACCGCAATGTCCAGGCAGATACTCAAGCAGTAGCGGGTCTATGGAAGCAGACATAGCCATAGAACTATTTCAGAAGTCTGTTGATGGAAAGGACTCTGATAGTCATGGACTCAGTTATACATCTGTAGTCTGTGATGGAGATTCAACGGCATACAATGCCGTTGCTGATATATACGGATCTTGTAACGATTGCGAAACTTACAGCAAGAAATCAAATAAGGAGAAACTTCTCTTCAATGAATCTGACACGGGTAAGGCGATCTGGGCGAAGCATGACACTGGGGATGTCCAGTGTAAACGCGTAAACAAGATTGACTGCGTAAACCACGTCAAGAAGAGACTTGGAAAGGCTCTACGCGATTTGAAGGACTCACACAAGGGCAAACTCGCAGATGGAAAGTTTATTGGTGGTGCGAAGCATAGACTGACTCTATCAACTATAGAAAGACTGAGCCGTTACTATGGCAACGCCATTAGATCGTCCATCGACAGGTCAGCTAGAACCCAGGTGGAAATTTCGGCGTGTGTCCAGACAATGAAGAGAAACATTCTAGCATCGTTTAGGCATGGGATACGCCATGGAACTGATGAAGATGTCCATAAATTCTGCCCAGATAATAACTGGTGTTCATACAAAAAGAATGGGAAACACATAGACAAAGACTACCACTTGGACCCAATATTCTTATCTCTTTTGTTGCCTGTGTATAGACGGTTATCAGATATTAACCTGCTCAGGCGGTGTGTTCCCGGATATACGCAGAACGTTAGTGAATCCTTCAATAGCCTCATCTGGGCAAGAGCTCCCAAACATAAGTTTTGGGGTAGACAGCGCATATCTTTAGCAGTTGCAGCTGCAGTCCTTGCCTTCAATGAGGGTGCTACAGCTAGGAACCTTGTCCTCGGCAAGTTGTCCAAACAGACTATCGAAAAAACATCGGCAGCCACGGTGTTGGCTCAGAGGAGTGACAGTAGAAGGATCGCTGGCTCGATTCGAAAGTTGAAACGTGCCAAATACTCCAGGAAAGGTAGCAAGTCTAAGAAGGCTGGTCTACTAGCCGGTGATGACCAAGCATATATCCCAGGTGGCTTCGGGGATGCTATGTAAGAACACTAGTAGGTTCCTCAAGACTATGAAATCGTGTTTGGGTTTATATATTTGGCTTAGGATTAGAGGCCTATACATTATACAGTATTTTTCAGAATGAATAAAACTGTGATTGCCAAATAGATGGTTTATTTGCTATTTTGTTTTATACTGTATTCAGCCAAGCTGTGTATCATAATTGATCAAAATATCAGACAGACAGACAGACTGTCTGTCTGTCTGTAATGACAAAAAGACTAGAGCAGATCCACATAACTAACCCATGGATTTAAAAAACAACCTGCCATGCTTCTCTCCATTACTGAAAATCTATTCATATTTTTAGCTGAATTCATGCTAAATTGCAATGCTACTGGTCACAGTCAGTGAGACAGACAGATGGACAGACGGACACACGGACATCGGATTGAAAAAATAACCTGGCCATGTTATTCCCCGGTGTCGAAAACCCCCCTGTGCATATTTTTGTTGGAAATTCTGTTGAAATCATTTCGAAAGAAGTGATTTTTTCGAAAATATATTGAAAAATCTCTTCATTTTAACTTTGAAGGCATTTATCTCAGAATGGTTTTTTTTCTCTTCAAAACCCTACTAGTCTGTCATTTTTGAAGCTATTGATCTGAATTTTGGATATGATGTCAGCAGCGCACTTCTCGACAAAACTTCCAGGTCAGAATTTTCAAATTATTTGAAAACAATCTTGTTTTTCCCAATAAAAGATCGGTTCAACTGATGTGCAAATTTGTAGCGCCACCTAGTGGCCATTTTTGGAAATTTTCAAAATCAGAGCTGAAAGCTTTCAATTTATTCCTTATTGAAAGCATTATTACCAAATCTTACATTCCCATGGAAAGTAGATCTAAAGCATTAGGGTTTCAATTAATTTTAATTAAAAATGTAAATAATTCGATTAAAAATTTAATCATTTTAATTAAAAATAAATTTTTTTCCAGAAACGTGAAGAGCAACATCAGTAGGAGCCTTGGACCAAATAATGTGGTCTAGAAATCAAAATTGTCCTTGCTATAAGCAAAACCGTGGAGCAAGTCCAAAAGGATGCTACCCCCCCCTTAAATCGATGAATTTTTCTAGGGGTCTATGAATTTTTTAAACCTTACGATATATAGAATTAACGAAAAAATTTAAAAACTTGGAAATCTGAAAAAAAAATTTACTTTGGGGAACTGCCATGTGCACGACGATTTTATTCTGTGGGAAAATTAGTTTTCGGAAATAAAAATCCAAATTTTGTAGCATCGCATCAATTATTACGTTACCTTTTATGATGATACAGTTACTGTAAACAACAGTACCTGAACAGGTTAGAACAACTGTAAACTGCTAAAATACCTGCAACCTGATACAGCAACTCTAAACTTAATTAGTATAGTTTTGTGAGAAAGATTAGCATTAAAGGTCCAACAAATTATTACCTAATATGTAGTTTTACTATATTCTAGAAAACCCCTGACCTTATTATTTTGATTACATTATTATTTTAATTGCACAGCAATGGAGTTGGAAATTTACAGATGCAATCACGAATAACAAGAAGTTCAGTTCCACGCAGTCCCGGTGGAAATAAAACAACTTTACCACAACAGGGCTACAATATAAGCAGACTAACACTTCAACCAGGTAACTTAAAAATAGTGTTGAAAATTTAAAAGGCCTTTAATATAAATTATTATTTAAAACTATAAATTATTATTTAATGATGTTAATTTTATTTTTTAATATAGTGCAAGAAATCAAATACAGAATAAAAACTACAATTATTTCTGTTTCTACTTTCGTTTTATCGTTGTATCTTTTTGATTCCGTTTTATATGTTCAGCTGTTAACTTGCGGGATTATCTACCCGATTCTACAATACCAAAACAATAAATAAAGTTATCACGACACCCAACGTATATTCTCTGTGAGACTATTATAGGGGATGAGAATATATTACCCGGGACTTCAGTAGAACAGAGTAGACTTCCGCTTCTGTCCAGTAGACATATCCGACCGTCTGTGCTGCACGCAGCAACTAAACCGTCGCAACCGGAGCCGGAGTCGGAGCCGACAAACGGAGATGAGTATACCGCCGTCGTAAACTCGTAACGCCACACACAATTACCATGGCTACAGTCCACGGCGTACAAGCGATTGTCATGACAACCAAATACCACCAGCTCTGGTTTACTACCACCGTCTCCGGGCAACAAGCACGGGCTAGAGAATATCGGCGCGCCCGCTAGGTAGTGCCAGATGAGAGACCCGTCTTGGTTGCCTAGGTGATAGACGTATCCGTCGACGCAGCCCAGCACGAAACCACGTCGGGTAGCCAGGGGCGACGAGAACACAGGTTTGGGGAGTGTCCGTGTCCATATTGGGGTGCCATCGTCCGCGCGGAGAGTGAATACCCGCCCTGAGAGTGTAGCTGCACAGCAATACTGGGACACATTAGGACAATCAGTGTGGGATGCAATGGGACAACCAGGAGGGGACACTGTGGAGTATTCAGGATGGGACACAATGGGACAACCAGGAGGGGACATTGTGGAGTAATCAGGATGGGACACAATGGGACAACCAGGAGGGGACACTGTGGAGTATTCAGGATGGGACACAATGGGACAACCAGGAGGGGACATTGTGGAGTAATCAGGATGGGACACAATGGGACAACCAGGAGGGGACACTGTGGAGTATTCAGGATGGGACACAATGGGACAACCAGGAGGGGACATTGTGGGGTAATCAGGATGGGACACAATGGGACAACCAGGAGGGGACACTGTGGAGTAATCAGGATGGGACACAATGGGAGACTCAGCGGTCACTGCAGGATAATGCATAGTTGCACTGTCAGAATGAGACTCTGTGAGACAATTATAAGAAGACACAGTGGGACAACCGAACACCGGGGAGCCCATATCAACGGACCATAGACAGCGTCGGGCGCTTACATCGAGCGAGTAAACGCGCCCGTCGTGCGACCCAATGTAAACGATCCCGGGGCGAGAGGGATCGGGACGTGGCGACGATTTAATAACGCCACCTGTGGCGAACTGCCACCACTCGGCCCCTGTGGCGGCGTCCGCAGCGTACATCACGCCGTCGTAGCAACCCACTGTTACAACGGGCCGCACAGACTCGGTTGCCTGGGAGACACAGACCACGGCAGCTGAACTCTCGATCCGATTGGCCAATCGGATGGACCAGACAAGCTCACCGGATTTCTCGCAGATCGCACAAAACAGACCGGAATGTGAGCCGATGAATACGATTTCGGTAATGGTTGCTACATCGCAGATTGACAGATAAGTAGGACTAGCGTCTACGCACTCCTCCATAAAGAACTTCCACTCCAAACAGATACGGACTGGACTTTCTTTTACACTTGTGTAATTCTCACTACCTGTTGTCTGTTTCTCTTGCGGTAGACCCATTGGCCTAACTGTGCCGGCTGTAGTGTAAGTTAACGAATATTGCCTTCCAATTGATAAACATCTCGTAATTTCATCTCCTTGTACAGTTTTTGCAGAACCTGCCGATGTATCGGCGTGGTACTTAATGCGTTTCGCAACAGTTTCAACGGAGGACCCACTGGACTTTCGTTTTGTATTTGTTTTACGATTTGCAAACTCCCAGCGATGTTCAATAACTTCAGATAATGGATTAGTCAATAGACTGTTAAATAATCGCCCGAAATCCATTCGGGGGAAATAGTCCTTGATTGAGTCGACTAATCGTACAGCTTGTAATGAGTTGCCTCCCAGAGATGTAAAGGAAGCGTAGTCGTCGACATCGGTGAGAGAAACACCGAGAATCTCAGACGCCAACATCAGCATTGATGTCCGAAAAGATGGACCTGTTGAACTTACAGGCCTTTGCAGGTGGCAGTTCGAGGGCAGTCGATGTTTTAGTGACTGTCTGTCTGTTTTACCGTGATCTGTTCGAGGGACATAATCAATGAGTAGAATGCAATCGGGTAACATAAACTCAGGCAGTCTGGAACGAAGATCGCACATAATCCGAGAAACAATTCCCTCGGAATGGGAAGAAACAAATGGACGATGTTCGGATACAAAAGCTACCAATTCGTCATGTTTGTGTTCTAGAACAGCGCAACCGCTCACGCCTTCAAGTGATTCAATAACAGCCTCTATTTCTTCCAGGTTAATTCGTTTTCCAACGCGTTTTATTTGAAAATCCAATCGACCCTTGTAAATAATATCCACATTGTCTTTGAATTCCACGAGATCGCCAGTGGCACGCCACACCAGACCGTCCGAACCGGGCACTCCTGTCGGGGGATCGGATATACTGCATATTCTAGAACGACTCCCGATATACAGCTGCCCCACCCCACTAACTACTATTGTGTTATTGGAATCTCGAACTTCCAGGAGCGTCTCACTCAAATGTTGTCCAATAGCTGCATCGATGCTGGGTGTTTGGATAACAGCCTCCAGGGATGGTGGGAGTCTAACTTCTTGACAGGTGGCCCAGCAAGATACCTCAGATATTCCGTATAGATTGAATAATCTTATGGGTTTACTAGCAAACCGAGCGCATTCGGAGAGAGGGTAACGTTCCCCTCCCAGAGCGAGAACCCTAACAGATTGTCCTACAGAGTAAACGTAGTTGGATATCGTCCGAAACAGACTCGGTGTCATGGAAACCACGCTGCATTGATTACGTACAAAGAGGATCTCTGCCAATAGGGATGGATTTAGTTTGGCGGAGGAGGGGGCAACAAGGAGAGTCGCTCCGTTTCCAAGAGCCAAGAAGGTCTCTACTGCGCTGGGGTCGAAGGTAAGGGGTGATAATAAGGGGATGATGTCTGATGGGACGACTCGGAATATTCGCGATAAATCCTGGAGGTTGGGCACGATGCTGGCGTGAGGGACGTGGATGAGTTTAGGACGAGATGTGGTACCGGAGGTTGTCACCATGTAGGCCCAGCCGGTACCGGTACCGGGATGTCTCAGGGGCGGTTCGATCGGAATTAGACCGGAATCCGGGTCAATTCGCGCCAAGTTCCACCCGCAATAAGACCAGATCACTGGAGCATCGGATACCAGCCGCTCTACTAGGTCCGAATGAGAACGACGGTAGAATAAATATCTAAGGCCTGATTGGTTAATGAGGGAAAGGATGTAACTTAGTGTACTGCTGGGATCCAATGGGAAGTAATAACCTCCAGCTGATAGAATCCCGAGTAGCAGAGAAGGTAGATCTATATCGGGGTCTCCTAGGATACCCACACTGTTGCTAAGCAACCCAGAGAAAGCAGTACGGACCGTGTTGGCGCCGTCTAGGAGGTCTGTGTATGAGCGGCGCTGAGCTGTAATTCCGTCGTCGTAAACAATAGCAACGCGCGTTGGGTGCGATCTACATGAACGGGTTACTAACGCCTGTATTGTTGGAACTAGTTGATCTGCCATAACAACAACGTAAACGGCCCAACAACGTGCGTCTGCTGTAGGCCTATCTAATTACTGATTTACTCTCTCAGAATGACAACAGAACAATTTAATAAAAATAAACTTATTATTAAGGAAAACGTAACAGAAAGGGGTTGTTAATATCATGAATATTACCCAGTTGTCCTCCCTTACAGCCTTATCGGTAGTTTAATACTGCACCAGTTATTGAATCTCAAGTGTTCACGCAGTACTGGTGATCGGATACAGTACCATTGTATGAACAGTCCGATAAAATCTTGCAAGAATAACTTAATATTTTATAGGAAATGCTGATAATTCAAACTCCGCAAATCTGTATAATAAAACCGTTTACTACCCATCCGTAATTCTAAAGATAATAAATGTCAAATTGTCCTTCTCTCATCTGGATGAATGAACCAAATGATTGCTTCGAAAAAAACTGCCAAATATTAAATACAAATGTGAAATTACTGAATTATGAAAACGAGGAAGTTGTTAAATTATGACGGTTTATAATCATTCAAGAAAAATTGGAGGCCCTTCATAAATGTATCTAATTGATCTTTGAATAGTTCGCTGTCAATAGGCTGGCTAAGCGAGCACAGTGGATTCTTTATAACATATTCCACGTAGACTTGACTGTAAAGACGTTGGAATACGTCTTTGATGTTGCCTACGCTAAGGTCCGTATTCATGACAAACTTCAGACCCGTTGGAGTTTCGTAAAAGTGAAGTTTATATTTGTTAGTTTTGTAGTTTAGGAATCCTTCCCGTGTGTCGATTGGTGACAATCTATTGACGAAGGAACGGATAGAGAATAACATACCATACATGAGTTTCAACTCTTCTGTGTGGGACATGTTCGGAGTTTTCTGTCGATTCCATTCCTTATAGTGTAAACATGTACCATTTCGATCGAAAATATATAAATTGTATATCATTGTTACTCCACAAATCTGTAATCCCGGTTCATTTAATATCAAGAAAATTACCAAATAGCCCACAACTAAGTACTAGGCTAACTACCGGTACTGCACAAATGCACTACACAATGTCATGGAATACAGTGCAGCAGTGTCGTAATTCAGTGACCCCCCCCCCCCCCCTGAATTTTTCTACAAATCATGATTAGATAGCATAAATTTGAAACAGAGTTCTGGAGTTAGTATCATATCCCTACCGTACTCCTTACTGGCAGACTGGGTGAGCCAGAATATATATTTTTGCTTTCAAAGGTAGTACAGTAGTAACAACTGTGCTAGCACTGAATGCTACAGTATTCGCTGCTAACTTTAACAGCTATTTAATTTCAATTCACAAATTAAAGCCTCCGACTGTCCGAGGCGTTAAGCCGGATGTGGAGAGAGTTTGGTTCATTTTATAGCTAGTAGCGTTTAAAAAAAAGTGTACCGGTACCGTATCCGTCCTGCTGTATATCGTAACGTGCAAGGATTCCCGGCACCCAACTTCAGAACTTTCAGCCAACTACACCCACACAGTTCCACCCCACTACACCCAACTTCCACTGCACTTCCACTTCCACTCTGCATCCAACTTACACCAAACTATACCTACTGTATGGCACCAAATATTTAACAAATTATTATTAAATCAACATCCCAAAATTACAGCATCCATAATGAAACCCCACATCGCCAAGTGATCCACATTAAAGCCCGATGGGAAACCCCACTTGGCACTTGGGATCCGACTATGTAGCAACACACCTAAAGGGTGTGACATATTCCCATTTATTTTCATAATTGCAGGGCAGTGATGGCAAAATACAGTACGAGTACATGCAACTGTTAAAAGTTCATATATCAGCAATTCCTCAAAGAAGTTCAGAGTTTGTTACTTTAGGCTACATATTGTAATTTGTGGAATTTTGCCAATTTTGGTGCCATACAGTATAGTTTGGTGTAAGTTGGATGCTGTTGGGTTGGGTTGAAGTTGGGTGTAGTTGCAGAGTTGGGTGGAAGTTTGGTGTAGTTGGGTGGTATAGTTGGGTGTACACAGGCTGACAGGTACAGCATACAGTAGTTGGTGAAAGTTGGGTGTAGTTGGGTGGTAGTTGGGTGAAAGTTGGGTGTAGTTGGGTGAAAGTTGGGTGTAGTTGGGTGTGGTCGTGTGTAGTTGGGTGAAAGTTGGGTGTAGTTGGGTGTTTAGGCTGACCCAGGATTCCTATTTCAGTATTTGTATCTTTCTACAAATATTTCCAAATTTGTAGAAATATTTGAACTTGGTTGGGAATTAGCTGAGTTATGGGCATCCGAATGTTGCATGGTCAGATGACCCCGATAATCAGATAATAATATCACATAATTTCGATAGGGAGCTTTTCTTTATAATAAATGTGTTTTTTTACTGTTTTATCAACTTTCTTCAAAATTCGGTGTAGAAAATACTGAAATAGGCCTAACAGAAACGTGTACTGGTGTATGCTTATACAAATAATTTTTACATACTGGTGACCGGTACCGTACAGTACCTACGGTAATACTGGTACCGGACTGCCGGAAGTCTGTCAGTCCTATGTTATACAATAATAAAGGAATACGACTGTAGGAAACAATGTTAATCAATTTACCTAATATGTATATGTACTATGTCCGTACAGCAGTATGTAGGCCTACGGCAGTACGGCAGTACGGTACATTACCATACAGCCATGTCTTATGGCTGTATGGTAGTACTGTAGTAACCGTAGCCGATTAGGATGATTGATTATCCCCCCCTTTTTTTGGTCAGATAGTAAAATAAATAATAATAATAATAATAAATAGCCAGCAGCCGAAGCGAAAGCAAATACATGCAACTTTCGAATGAGGTTATCTCAGCAATTTCCCAACCAAATTCAAATATTTTTACATTGGCCTATTTCTGTATTTGGAATCCTTAGATGGCCAGCTTTCCATTACGTCTGACTGTCTGATTGTTACTAGAACAGTAGAAGGTTGAAATACTGAAATATAACTGCAGTAGCAGTACGACGGGTGACAGACCGAACGTAAACCAGTACCGGGTAATCAGGATCGAATGGAACATAGTTTTTACGAATCGAACATAACAGCATAACCTCAATTATGTTACATTGGCTGATTGGAGGATCCTATAACTATTTTACATTTGATCTACAAATTACTACGTACCGGTACTAAGTCCGAATATAAAATACATGTATTTCAGTTGTGTTTTGATTTCAGGAGTTAACCAATGAAATGCTTCGTTTATTTACAGGAAAAAACTGTTTGGTGAGTACAAAACAAAGACCCAATTAAGTAACCTGTATAATCTTGTAACATGTGTTAACTTTCGTTTATTGTTTTGGTTCCCCCAACACGAACACGCCTCTGTAACCTGCTCCTTTCTGCCTTTAAATAAAAGTAACCTGCATAATCTTGTAACATGTGTTAACTTTCGTTTATTGTTTTGGTTCCCCAACACGTATCTATAACCTGCTCCTTTAAATAGCAATGTTACATTCGGGCTTAGTAATTTGTAGATCGACTGTCAGACTGTAACATAGTTATAGGATCCAATGTAACATAATTGCGGTTATGTTCGACTGTTCGATACGTAATAACTACCCAGCAAAGTCACATCCTTCGAAATTGAAATTGAAAATCGCATTTTCGCCGTCTAAATTGTCTGATAATTCAGTCTACAATTCGTAGGATAAATTATCCTTCTGTAAAAGCTTTTGCGGAATTAGCCGGTTATTTTCCCCGTAAAGTACTCTGTAGTTGGTTTAACAGGCATAAAAGGCCGTATCCTTACTGTACTGGTGTTTTAGTGGACATAAAAAGCCATTTCTTCTGTATGTGTACTTTAGCGGACATAATTAGCAATTCTATGTCGCAATACGCGAAATCCTCTTGAAACAGTGTAGTTACTATGACGACAGCTAACAGCTGATCTGTACATGTGTAGCTTTTTTCCTTGTTCTCTGGTGTTTCTTTGTTCGGTCAACCAATCAGAGCGATTCTCCTGCTTTTTGTACAGAAACCTCCGGGAAATCGCGCAATGCATTATGGGTCAATGTTTACATTTTGTCCTGAGCCCAGAAGACCGGCTTCGGAATCTCTGTGTTTTCAGTCTTTAGCCCAACATTAGTAGGCTTAATTATAGAACGTATATCTGTTATCTTAACAATTCATAGCAATTCATAACTAATCAAACACCATATTTTTACTGCTATTTACTGTCGGTTATTCATTATATCAGTTGATGGAGTATTATTATATTTGGAATACCGATAAATAATTACAAAACCCTCAATCTTCTTGATATACTGAAGGTAAGAGAGACCGGTTACATATAACGATTGCGATTTACATTAAGGTGGTTTTTGAAGTGAATCTAATGCTATTTCATAGTCACTACATGGATTGGTTGTTGTTCTCTTTATATGTGACTAAAATTAGTGAAGTTCGGCAGATCGGTGTGCAGCATTGTGCAGTATTGTGTATGATTGTGACTGATAACAAAGCATCTCCTAAAGAATGCGCTATATACGTGAATCCATAGCCATCCCGTTGTGTCTAGTTTAAGTCATAACTCTGTTTACATATTTAGAGCGCCACGTCCTAAAGGAACTGTTAATATTTCCCGAAAGTGAATAATATTTGTCAGAGATTATATATTACGATATCAGTCGAATAATACAGTAGGCCTACACCGCAATAAGGTTAAGCCTCCGAATCCAGTCTCCCGGGTATATCCAACGGGTGAATGGTCGCGCATAGACTGGCTTCGGCTAATGTACTGTATCAAATACTCGTCATAGGCTAAAGTCGATTTATTATCTAGAAGACATCCAAATTTGGCAGGTTAAACTGCTAAAGGTCTAAAAGCGCGAACAATAACAGATATAGCTTCTGTATTGCGGTAGGCAATAAAGCTGAAGTACCGGCAACCGGTACCCAGTAGGCCTGACTACCTAACCACCCGGACCGGTACTTACAGCAGTACAGGTACAGCAGTATTATTCGATTTTGATAATTATATACCGGTAGGTCTTAATAAGTAATCGGGGACGCCTGGTTTTTATTGGGATTTTACTTATTTCTGTCAGTTTTATTTATTTGTAGGCCAATATTGAGCAGAAGGCGTGTAAGCCTGCTCAGATTGTTCAGATAATTTGTAGGCTGGACTGTTGTCTGACTGTTGTTAAGTCTGAAGGGACTGTAGTGTGTGTAGAGCGTATGTCCGAAAAAGTACTAGTTAGGAAAGTAGGGGCTTCCAGTGCTGTGAGGTAAACCCCCTCGAAAGAATAAGTCGTCCTACTCGGTTAGAACGCATACTAACTAACCATTTCGGAGGCTGCATATACTGTAGTGTATTTAGGCTTGATAGTAGTCTGCCAGCATTTGGTCTGTACTTTGTTTGTGTAGTCTGTACGGGTAGCGTAATATTTCTTATTTAGATAATTTGTAGGCTGGATTTTGCCTGGCTGTTGTTAGGTCTGAAGAGATTTCGGTGTGTGTAGAGTGTATGTCCGATAAAGTGCCAGTTGGGAACGTAGGGGCTTCCAGTGCTGTGAGGTAAACCCCCTCGAAAGAATAAAGTCGTACTACTCGGTTAGAACGCATACTAACTAACCATTTCGGAGTCTGCATATACCGTAGTTTGTTTAGGCTTGATAGTAGTCTGTCAGCATTTGGTCTGCATTTTGTTTGAGTAGTCTGTACGCATAGCGTAATATTTATTATTCAGAGTTTATGCGATTATTCGCAACATTCATATCCCCAAGTTAATTCCTACAGTAATTGTGCTTGTTATATATACCGTTATAGTTAAATTAACCCCGGTACTACATCAGGGCTGCTTGGCGTAGGTAAAGACTGGTGATTTTGTGCCCCGGTCACTCCAGCAGATACCGTGGTTCTTTTAGCTGTTCAAGTATTTTTAACTACTGATTATTTGTTGTATAAGTACTTGTACCTAATTTAGGGTTTAGTGTACAGTGCTTTCCGAAAGTAATTAGTGTGTAGGCAGTATATTTGTGTTGTAAAGTGGTTAATAGGCACGTTGGTTCTGGTAGACCGCGGTAATTAACTTCTAGGTAGGAACACTCCATGATACATAACGTAGTACTTATAGCGATACGGCTATAAGTCGTCAGACGGTGGTATTTTCCTATCTGGACAACGCAGTATATTTACTACTACTTATTATTTTCAAATACTGTAGTACCCTGTCCGTTGTAATAACCAGATATTCAAACCCTTTGTTAGGCTGGTTTGTAGACTTCTTGTAAAATTACCCTAAAATTTCGTACTTGTAATTTTTGTGTTTATTTAGAGATTGTAATCTCACACCGAATTGTACGTAATTTGTAGTATTAAGTAACTTAGGTAAATTATAATTATTTGTTTTAGTGTCCAACAAGTAGCACTTCACTGAGAGCGCACAGCTTCTGTGTAGTGACTCCCCCCAGAAATAATAACATTTATTTCAAATATTGACAAAAACCCATTAAACGGGTATATATATTATAGATCAACTCAAACGATTTATAAATAGTAGGCCTGCCATACAACAATTAGGTCTCAATATCAGTTGGACTACTGCTCAAATAACGGTAATCAAGTAAAGTAAAGTAACCAAGTAACCCCTGAAAATTCAGAAATTTAATTATTCTAAAATAATTGACATACCGGTATTTACAATAGTCTTATTATATTTATTTCTATAAATTTAGGCTAAATTATATACCGGTATTCTGTGATTAATTCTAGTCTGTAATTATACTTATATATATACATTATAAGTGTAAGCTGTATACCGGTATTCACGATAGGCCTATTATATATTTATATATATTTGTGCTGAAATTATATACCGGTATTCTGTGACAAACCTAGTCTGTAATAATACTTATATATATACTATAAGCATACCGGTATTCTAATATATTATATATATATCATGCTACACTGAGTAGCAGTATCGGTAATCAATTACTAGGCTAACAGTTGATACTGAATTACTAGACTTGCTTTAACTGTAATATAGCAGTAGGCATTCAACTGTACAAACAAACATGTCTGACACAAAGCAAAACCTGTCAGACAGTCTCCTAGATACTACCATCTGTGACCCAGACAGGAGTGTGGAACGTGTGAGACCGAAGTTCAACTCACCTCCTACTGTAAGAAAGATCATCCCTCCAGTAGTAGTATCAGACCCTAGGCTAGTCCAACACCGTAGGTCTATCATAGGCACTCGAGCTCAAGTCAAGCGAGACCAAGAAGCAGCGGAACAGCAGCAACACTCGAGCCGAGAACTTATTTCTCAGCAGTCCAACAGCTCCAGTAGTGCAGATACTGTAGAGCTGACACCCGAGTGCGGAGCAAAGATGGCGGATGCGGTTTATTCGGATCCCCTTCTCATCCTTCCTGCAGCTGTACTCACTAGGGTATTGATTGCGGTGGAGGAACACCAGATTGATTGGGCGAGAAGTAAGCGATCGACCAAGGATAGTTATGCGGGATATACAAGGGTAGAATTGAAGTCTATTGTCGAGTCGCAATGGAACTTCCCCGGACCCGGACTCCCGTTTGACTTATCGGAAGCTGCCTGGGAAGACATACACAGGATGGGAGTGACAAAGGAAACAAAGGAAAGAGGTCAGCAGCAGGATACGTACAGGGATTCTTCAGCTCTATGGAGCGATTAGAGGAACAACTGTTTCGACAACCCCAAGGACCTCAAAAGCAGGGAGAGCTGCTTTATCAAGTTAGAGAGAGAATTCTAAGAATCAGACTAATCTTATCGGCCTTTGAAGAAGCTTCAAAAAGAAGACAAGACACGTCGTTGCAAGTTGCCGTAAAGACTTGGTTTCAGCGGGTGAGTCTCCAAGTTCAAGGAACTACCCAGTGGAAATCTCAGCTGGCTGAGCGCTCAACCCATGGAGAATCCACAGACGCTACATTTTCCCAAGTGGAAAGCGAAGCGACAGCAGAGAAACAGCATAAGAGGGATGCTATTGACATCTATTTGTCCGACTATCAACGTTTTGTGGGTGATGAAGAGTTGAGGAGAAGGCTGGAGGGACTTAGCCCTAATAGTGAAGGAGCCAAGCTTGTGTTGGACGCAATCGATGCGGATATGATAGCTGCGAACCAAGCTAAATTTGATGAAAGCAGCCGCATCGCTAAGGTCCAAGAAAAGGAGTTAAAGAAAAAACATATAGAGGACAGAAAGGCAACAGCAGCGGCAATGGCAGCGGCAGAAGCAGAAAGAAAGGCAGCAGAGGCAGCGGCAGAGGCAAAGGCGGCAGCTGCAGCAGTAGAAGCGGAAAGAAAAGCGGCAGCGGCAGAGGCAAAGGCGGCAGCTGCAGCAGTAGAAGCGGAAAGAAAAGCGGCAGCGGCAGAAGCGGAAAGAAAGATAGCAGTGGCGGAAGCAGAATGAAGAGCATCTGAAGAGACCGCCCAACTAGAATTGGAAAATCTGCAAGAGAAGCAAGACTACATAGATAAACAGAGAACAGCTACTCAGTGGCAGCTGATGAATCGATCCACCCCCAAGAGACAGGGTTTTACATCATCAGATGAAGGCGATACAACAGATCCTGAAGGCGGAGGAAATCGATCTCGTCTCAGCAGACGTAGAAGAATGTCCCACCGTCAGAAATTGCCTGATTTGCCCCCAGCTGTTCGAAAACAACTAGCTAGCACAGACTTAGGTAGTACAGAACCCACAGACCAAATTATTAAAATAGACAGACTCCCTACTATAGTAGATGAGCCTGAAATAATTAGGCCTGTTCTCGAAGCCACCCCTTCGGTGATAGAGACACCTGTACTCCCAGAACCTACCTCTAAATTCCCTTTGCATAGCACTAAGCTACCTGTGCCCCACAGAACCACCCTTGAAAATGTTCATGTCCTGGACTCCGAGCGAAATATTAATGATTTGTCGCCCGTTGTCCCTCGTCCGCCAGCTACTACGTTGGCGCCTCCCGCTTCGGCGGTCGAGTGGGTAGATGAGGGACGACGGGAGATGGGTCTCCTGCTCGGGCAGCTGAGGGAACACCGTTCCCGCTCCTCTCAGCAAGTCCAGGAGATGGAGGGGACTGTGCAGCAGTTAAAGGGAACAATTAGAGAGAGTAGGTTAGAGTTGCAAGAAGTGCAGCAAAGTATCGCATTAGAACGCGATAAATTAGTAAATACACAAAAGGGTATACCACCACCCCCTGTAACAATGTGTCAACCTGTTAGGTCTGAAGTATTTCATGCGCAAGGTGTGGAGCCTACACGCATCTATACTGCTAGCGAAGTGGAAACTCCTATAGTAAACCCTATTAAGGGTAATTATAAACCTGTTGACAATGATATCCCATATAGACTTGATAATAATCCGAGAAATTTATATACCGATAACTCGATATTAAATAACACGATGGCCCAAGAAAGTTTTACGCGTCAAATGGCTAGAACCGAAGCCCGTCAAGCGGTAAAGGTGGGAGAGATCGTCAAGTTCAATGGAGATGAGATGAAATGGTTACCTTTTAATGAATATTACAAAGATAACATACAGAACTCTGTGCTATCAAATGGAGAGAAACTTAGATTCCTCATCGAGTGCTTGGAAGGATCTCCCAAGTTAATGGCGTTAAAGTTTATTGGACATCCCGATGGATTAAGACAAGTTTGGGATACCCTAAACATCAGGTATGGTAACAGGAATAACATAGCTAGGTATTTGTATGCAAAATTGGTAGCGCCCCGAAAATTCATTAGCAGCGGGATTATAGAGTTTTCCGATGAGATTCAGGAGATCTGTAGACAATTAGATTGGCTAGGTAAGTCTCATGAATATCAGAGTTCTATGGTTATTGGAGCTGTGGCCTCTACTTTACCGAAGGGTGGAGTAGGTACACGCTGGGATAAGAAAGTGTTATATATGATGGAACAGCAACGACGAGACCCTACCATGGCTGATCTCATGTCATTCTTAGATGGAGAAGTGAAATTACAGCTCCTAAAGCAGTCCAGAGAGAAGACACCAGAAAACAAGGTAAGTGAGAAACCCGTTTCTAGGAGAAAGGTAACACCAGTGTGTTATACTGACGACAGCGAAAGCCAGGCTTCTCAAGGAGAGGACAGCGGGAAAGACACTGAAAGATCTTATTATGTCAACAAAACGCCCAAAGACGTAAGTAAATTCAGGTCTCGAACCAATGACAGGAGAGAACAGGTAAGAAAAACCCCTCCTACGTCTCCTAAGAGAATTCAGGTAAGAAAGCCCGAAGAACGAACGAGTGTACACAACGTTACTCAAAATAAGGTAAGTAACATCAAACCGAAATGTGCGCTGTGTGACGGGCCCCACCGTTTGAATGTGTGTGATGAATTCCTAAAGAAATCATTAACGGATAGACGGGAAGTCATGTGGGATAAGCGGTTGTGTTATAATTGCCTCAGACAAGGACACCAACGGCGAACCTGTTACTCCTACGCAAGGTGTGCAAAGTGCGGTGCGAAACATCATATCTTGTTGCACACTGAATTCGAGCGAAACAGCCCGAGTCAGGTAAGTGAGTCCGAACTACATGTCCAATTCAGTGATGTGAATGACACTGACCAAAGTTCTGAGATGGAAGGATTCTATACGGACGAATTCTCCGACGAAGACGAATCCTGTTACATGACAAATACCGCAGTGTATCGAGCACTTACATATGAAAAGGACACCGACAGCGACCTCACCCTAACTACTTCTGATCGACAACCATCTTGGAAAGCGCCAACTTCCAATGTAGGAATCCGAGAATTTCCTGTAGTACAGTAAAGGGTCCACGGACCTAAAAGGAGTTATATAGTGAACGCCCTCCTTGACTCCGGTAGCACAGGAACATTCATCGACAAAGAACTAGCCGAAGACCTCTTTGCTGGACAACCCAAGTTCCGAACTAAGCTAAATATGTCAGGAATTATGCAGGTTTGGAAATCTACAGTAATAGCGGATTATTATTTAGGTGCGTTGTCCACCCCCCAGGATGAACTAGGAGAACATAGTATAAGGTCAGTAAAAATGGTGGCGATAAAGAACTTCGCTACCAGCCAAGTGGAACCTTATAACTGGGATGAGGACGATTTCACCCAGCAGCTTGAAATACCTAGATTCAACACTGATTATCCTGGAGTGCAAATACTCATCGGTCAAAATGCGCATGAGGCGCTCGAGACATTGGAGAAACGGCCTGCTCAACCGCAACCACTACAAGCTTATGCGGGAAGAACTAGAGTGGGTTGGTACTTTACTGGCCCTTCCCGTAGAACTCTCATGGAAAGATTACCGAAAGATCAGGTATATCAAGTAAGAGAATGGGAAGTTGAGAGCAGTGAGTTAGACGATCCAACTGAGGGAACACCATACTCCTCAGATAATGACGATGTCCACCAACTCTTCGACGAGGAGAATACCATTGATCTCCTTAAGGTAAACGAGACTTGGCAAAACCAAGTGAACTTATGTCAGCTCCTTCGTCCATCAGAACGAGACGACTATAACGACGAACTGAATGACGTCATTGAACGTTGTAATGCCAAGACTCGGGATGAACACGCCGTACGATTCTTTACTCAAGAGGCTGTAGAGCCCAATTCCTACGATAAGGCCCTATCGGTAGAAGAAGAAAGAGCCAAGCAGATCCAAGAGACAACTACGAGAGGCGCTGGATAGGGATCGAGATAGCCTACGATTTCTGTGGTGGCCTGAAGGAGACCTCAACCAGAAACCGGTGGAGTACTGGATGACCATCCAGGCTTTTGGGATAATCTCAAGCCCTTCAAACGCCTGTTCAGTGGTGCGCACCACTGCGGATGACAACCGAGAATCCTTCTCTAAAGAGGTGATTGACAACATCAAACGGGATATATACATGGACGACAATCTAAAGTCCCTTCCATCAGTCGAAGAAGCCATTGATGTCGCTAAAGGAATGGTAGAGTGCTTAAAAAGAGGTGGATTTCGATTAACTAAATTCACCAGCAACTCCCGTGAGTTTCTGGAGTCGATCCCGGTAGAAGATCGAGGAGCGAAAGACCTAGATCTAATCAAAGATGATCTTCCAGAAACCAAGACACTTGGTTTGAAATGGGACACAGAGAGAGATATCCTGTTTTCCAGCTAAAACAGCGAGATAATCCAGTTCGGACTAAACGGATTTGTTTAAGTATCCTGAGCACTTATTTCGATCCATTGGGATTTATTAGCCCAGTTATATTGATTGCTCGGAGTTTAGTACAACAAATGTGGCTTGAAAACCACTCATGGGACGATCCACTTAAGGGAGAATTATTAAAGAAGTGGATGAAATGGGAAGATTCTCTACCAGCCATCGAGAACTTTATAATTTCCCGTTCATATTTTGGTCATGTTCTCCCTATGTATTCCTATCAACTCCATGTGTTTGGAGACGCCAGCGATATGGGAATAGGTATAGTAGCCTACCTAAGAGTGGAAACTCCGGATGGAATCAAAGTCGCCTTGGTTACCTCTAAGGCATTGATAAACAACAAGTTGAAAGTTCCTCGAGCGGAGTTAAAGGCGGCTCTATACGCTACAGCCATCGACCGGAATGTAACAGAACAGATCGACTATCCACTGGAGAAAACTGTCTATTGGACCGATGCTTTACTCGTGTTGGAGTATATAACCAATGAAGTCTGTCAGTTCAGTGTCTTCGTTACCAACAGAGTAGCCATTATACTTAGTCGCACGACGATGGATCAATGGAGACATTGCCCCGGAACGATTAATCCAGCAGACATCGCCTCCAGGGGAGCAACTCCACAAGAACTGGTAGATACTCCAGACTGGTTAGGTGGACCCGACTTCCTCTACAAAGAAGAAGAATGGCCTCCTCATCTTACTACAGCAGAGATTAGACAGGCCAAGGGAGCGGAGAAAGTCAAACCTAAAACTCGGGCGAGTAAATCGAAGTTATTTGAACCTATGGTAGATCTGTCTGTACTACATACTTCCGGAGACGATGCTTTAGATCAGAAATCCACAGCCGCAAATAAGTCTGTAGTGGAAATCCGTGAGAAGAATTGGAAATCTGGAATACCAGACGTCTCGCAAGGACTCTCACCTCTCCTGCAGAGAGCGATACATCACTACAGTTCCTGGAATCGGCTCTGTAAGGCCGTCACGTCACATATTTAAAACGATGTTTTCATCATCACTACTCCGGGACGAAGACCAATAGTGATACCGCTCCACTAACATCGGTGCAGGTCCATGTTGTTAAAGATCTTCCCAAATATAAGATATCCGACAGGTTTCTGAAGGAGAAGATCAGTTATCAGGAGCATGAAGAAACCAACAAGCAGATGCTGAGACTCCTGCAATGCTATGAGGATTCCGATAAGTATTTCCTGTTATTGAGAAATCCACAGATGCGCTTAAGGGATCGTTTCTCTAGCACAATGATAGATGGGTTGATACGTGTTGGAGGAAGATTAACGAATGCTCCATTATCCTTTGACACTAAGTTTCCCATACTCATTATAAATCTTGAGATACAAGTCAAGATGATTGTAGATGTTCACAGCAAACTTTATCATGCTGGTAGAGAACGAGTTCTTAGCGAAATCCGAACTCTCTATTATTTTTATAAACCCCGTAGAGCTCTGAACCAAGTTCTTAGGAACTGCATACCCTGTAGGAAAGCATTCAGTAGGCCTTTAACACAGCGAGAGGCAGAATTACCTAGGGAACGAGTAAGCTTCTATGAACCACCCTTTACTAATACCGGTGTAGATTTATTTGGCCCTATTGAAGTATATCGTGCTAGGACTATAGTCAAGAGATGGTGTGTCATCTTTGTTTGTATGACTTGTAGAGCTATCCATCTCGATATGGTGAACGATTTATCTACCAACAGCTTCCTATTAAGCTTACGACGACAGATCGCTCGCTTTGGAACTAGTAACACGATGAGATCTGATAAGGGAACAAACTTCATTGGTGCCAACAATGAAATCAAAGCTTACGTCAAAGATTGGAACCAAAGACAGGTGGACGATCAGCTAAGGGTAACAGCGTCTAGCTGGACCTTCAACGCCGCCGACGCCCCTTGGTGGGGAGGAAGTTGGGAGAGATTAATAAGGAGTGTGAAGACCGCATTTCACTTTATAGTGCCGTGCCGCGCGTATCTCACCGACGAACTTTTGCGGACGTTAATGGAGGAAATCGCCGCCTATCTCAACGAGAGACCGCTTATGCCAGTCTCATCGAGTCCCGATTCCCTGGAAGCGCTAACACCCGCGCACTTCCTACTGAAGAAACCTGTAGCCATGCTCCCACAATCGGAAATCACAGACGGAGACGAATACTGCCGGCAAACTTGGCAACTCATGCAGTTGTTATCCCGTCGTTTCGCTGACCATTTCGAAAAACACTATCTGCCCACGCTACAACTTCGAACGAAGTGGTTTGCGCAGCAAGAAAACGTCAGCGCTGGAGACATGGTCCTTATTGTGGATTCAGATCTTCCACGTAAGCGGTGGCAGACAGGTCGTATCATCGAGACTCACATCTCGGATGACGGTTTGGTGCGATCAGTAGAACTCATCGTCATGCGACGTAACTTCAAGAAACCGGGAATTGTCTTCGAGACACAGCAGCTCAATCGCCCAGTTGGTCGTTTATGTTTACTGGAAAGAGACAGGGAACTCTCCGGAAACTATGGAAGGCAAGATACTCTTCCCACGACCACCTCCCTAATCCAACAAACATCTAGGGACTCCCCAACTTAACAACAGCTGGAGTGGGTGTGTGACTATATTTGTATTTGTTTTTATTCTTTTATATTTATGTATGTATTATTATGTAATTTTATTATAATCGTTTTCTTTAATTTTATTTAGTAGAATGTTATTTTAGCGATTATTTAGTAGACTAGTGCAATATATATTAGTGTTTATTACTTAATTACTTATATATTATATATTTACAGCGACGGCGAGAAATAATTCTTTTTCTCTTTCCTTACTGTCCGTGTTACATTACAAATACGTAACTACAGTAAGATGAAATATCCATACTTATTAAAGTACAATAAAGCTCCTACTATATTCAAGTATTATTGGTAAAGTAGAGTATTAGGAATGCAAAATTCAGATCCTCGTGTCTCGGCTAAACCAAGCTCTGGGTAGACCTTGGAAACGACTTGCCTCTTCTCACTGACATTGCTTCGTGCGATATTGCTCTCATACCGTATATTAAATAATACATATAGTAGCGTGATGTCCCTTTAACAGTAGCGTATAACGCAAAATAAATCTGTTAAACCCTTTGACCAGCTGTAATTCTAGTCGATTAAGATATCGCGGCACCCACCAATATACTTGAAAGACAAAATTCTAGAATCAGTGGTTAACGTCCCCAGACAAGTTCTGGAATAAACTGGTGCCCATCCTAAATATTAATTATTAATATTTACAAAATCTGTCAAATTTTAGATCCTTTAAAATTCTAGTCTATTAAGATATCGTAGCAATTACCGATATTCTTAAAAAGACCAATTTCCTAGAATCAAGGATCCTAGTCCCCAGACATGTTCTGGAATAAAATTGTGTCCATTTAATATTAAATAATAAAATTTACGGGAATAAATTTAAATTCATGTTTTAATGAATTTAATAAATTGTCATTTTTATACGATTTATAACATTCCCAAAATTCCTTTAATTAATAGATCATGGGAGCGGAGATTCACTCTATTAAGTGTATTAGTGTGCGAGAATCTCCAATATGTAGTCAATAGCCGATAAAATTCATAAAATCATGTATAGAGAGGATATTGACCATTAAAGAATTACTATTAAATAGCATCCCAGATCTGTATGCATGAGAATTACCCTAATTCTACCGCTAGCTTTCCATAATGTCACCATGGAGACAACCACGCTAGAATTAGAAGTGAGTTAAAAGAACAATAAAGCTTGCCCATTGAATAGCATAGGGAATAAATAGCGCACTGCTAGTATCCGAGGATACCCAATAATAACGTGGCATTCTGGAAGGCACTGACTAACGGACAAATGGCCCGAATGTGTGCGATTTGTGACAGTTGTGTGGAATTTGTGCGTTTATAGGTGAATGTTACTACTAAAGTGTGTTTACAGTAGCGAGTCGCAATTGTGAAAGTAGCCCTAACTCTCCAGTAAGAACCTGAAGTAAATCTAAGCCTTTGGGACGGACGGTGGAGTGACTCGCGCTGGTTGTTGTGGTCGTTGTGCAACTACGACGTTGGCGATAGGCACATCGGCGAAAGTACACCAGTGCTGAGGATCTTGCGCTGTCCGGGGGCAGAGAGGGGTAGGCAGTGACGCCCGCTAGCCTAAATGTAAACTCATTATAATATTGATAAACTCATATAGCAGATATGTCTGAGTTGATAGAAGAGGATCTTGGTATCAGGGAGCGATATACTCTACCTTTACAAGCGTTTGTTGATAGCTTGATACGCGGCGACGCTGGTCCAACTACTACGGAGGACGATGGTCGTTATATCGAACCGCCAATATCCCAGGAGCAACTTACGCGTGAATTGGACTATAGAAAATTCACTGCTCGCTATACGCATCGTAATGGTACGCATATGGACTTCTTAACTACTGGTCATCCTATCGATTTACACGATACGGACGATTTCGACACCGAAAAGGGAAATGGTACTATTTAAATATCCTACCCAGCGGAGTCGGAACGATAAACTGAAAATCGAATGCGAAAATTCTATTCGAAATCGACTCGAAAGAGAAGACGTTAAAGAACCGGATAAACGCGGTAACTCCAACGTATATTTGGAATCCTTGAGAGAAACGTTGTAAAACCGAATAAATATCACCCGCGTTTCCCCTACAAGACGTGTGTCTTTGGTATTATTACGATGAATGCCCAAGACCCAACCAACCAACGGAAAGACATAAACATCCGTAGAGACGTTGCTTTAAACATGGTTTTACTCGCTATATTTACGGGAGTTTCGAGCGAAACTTGTTCGATGTATCACCTACGCTCGCTCGATTCAAACGATCCTTAAATAAACCTATGATCCGAGTTCCGGAATACTCGATCAGACCTCCTCACTCCCTAGTGAGAACCCAGACTCTTGATCCTAATAGTATCATGGATCCTCCCGAACTGTACTCACTGTTCAAAGATCTAGTACTACCCGAACAGTTAGTCGGTGGCACTCCGATTGTGGGCTCCCTAAATATTCGCCCATCTTACCTAGTCGGATTGGGACGCGGACATCTAATATCGCCATTCAACCTTATCATCGTCCCGGTTTAACCCGATACAACCTGTCACCGAGGCGGAGGAGAGAGTTGTACGAAACGCGTTGGACACTATTCGTCAAAAGAGCGGAAAATGAACCTACAATTGTTTAGAGAAACGTAAATTACAGTAGCAAGTCCAAGCGGTAAACGAATTAACTTTATCTCAGTTCGATCAGGAAATTCAGAATCTCTAAGAAGATATCGAACTTGGACGACCCTATTCTCTGCAAGAGTTTTGAACGAACGCATCCAACGATAAGCGGAGGAAAATCAGCTCGAGGAGAAGCATATCGAAATGGACGAGACATCGACTGTAACCCTAAACCTTCTGATGCAATTGTATTGCACCCTTTACCCAGGAGTTATGGCTCTCCTAGTAAAGTGGCTCGCCCCAAAGAGAAAAGGACTCTTGCTAGCCTCAAAAAACTGCGTAAACGCCGTCCGCTTAAGAAAGACTAACTGTTTAGAGTATTTTTATATTTTAGAAACTGTGATTTTTATATTTTATAGACTAAAATCCCATTTTCTGGGAGCGGTGTAAAAGCTTTTGCGGAATTAGCCGGTTATTTTCCCCGTAAAGTACTCTGTAGTTGGTTTAACAGGCATAAAAGGCCGTATCCTTACTGTACTGGTGTTTTAGTGGACATAAAAAGCCATTTCTTCTGTATGTGTACTTTAGCGGACATAATTAGCAATTCTATGTCGCAATACGCGAAATCCTCTTGAAACAGTATAGTTACTATGACGACAGCTAACAGCTGATCTGTACACATGTAGCTTTTTTCCTTGTTCTCTGGTGTTTCTTTGTTCGGTCAACCAATCAGAGCGATTCTCCTGCTTTTTGTACAGAAACCTCCGGGAAATCGCGCAATGCATTATGGGTCAATGTTTACATTTTGTCCTGAGCCCAGAAGACCGGCTTCGGAATCTCTGTGTTTTCAGTCTTTAGCCCAACATTAGTAGGCTTAATTATAGAACGTATATCTGTTATCTTAACAATTCATATCAATTCATAACTAATCAAACACCGTATTTTTACTGCTATTTACTGTCGGTTATTCATTATATCAGTTGATGGAATATTATTATATTTGGAATACCGATAAATAATTACAAAACCCTCAATCTTTTTGATATACTGAAGGTAAGAGAGACCGGTTACATATAACGATTGCGACTTACATTAAAGTGGTTTTTGAAGTGAATCTAATGCTATTTCATAGGCACTACATGTATTGGTTGTTGTTCTCTTTATATGTGACTAAAATTAGTGAAGTTCGGCAGATCGGTGTGCAGCATTGTGCAGTATTGTGTATGATTGTGACTGATAACAAAGCATCTCCTAAAGAATGCGCTATATATAAAGAATTCGACCCTTCTCCAGTGATCACCGCCTTATTGTGGCCAAGGTAAGACTTAGTCTGCGTGCTAGCAGAACAACGAAATCTGCCTTGCCACGGCATGACTGGTCCTCTCTGTTGCAACAGCCAAGTGTGAGATCCAGCTTCACACTACAGCTGAGCAACAGGTATGAGGCTCTTGCCTCTGAGGCGGCAGATCACTGTGAGGGCTATACTGCCTTTACAGAAGCAGTTAAGTTAGCAGCTGCAGAAACAGTTCCTGTATACCCTCGAAACAGGAAAAGGGCCCCCTGGACTGACAACAAAATTCAGAAGTGCCGAAATGACCTTCATAAGGCGCAGAAAGAGTCCCGACTCAAACAGACTACAGCGGCCAAGAATGCAGTTAAAGCTGCATCTAGGTCCCTGAACAGGCAGTACTCTGTTAATCTACAGGAGCTAATAAACCAACAGGTTGATGCCATCAATGATGCTGACGACAGCAGGCAATCATCCCAGGCATGGAAATCGATCAATCTGCTTACTGGGCGGAAAAGCCAACCAACCACCAAGGTTAAGGCTGAATCACCAGCCGATCGCCTCAATGGTTGGAAAGCCCACTTTGAAAAGCTCCTCAATAATGACAGGGTATTGCCTGATAACTTTATAGAAGTAAAAGTGTCTGAGTCTGTACTCCCAGATATTCCCATTGGCGATATCTCCTTTGCAGAAGTGAAGGCTGCTGCAAAGAGCATTAAGACCAATCGTGCCAGTGGAGTAAATGGTGTTCCCCCTGAGGTCTTTAAAATACCTGAGTGTTTAAAGCTCATCTATCCCATCATAGTAGACATGTACCGTACAACAAGAGTCCCACAAGAAATGAAAACAAATAAGTTGGTGCCAGTTCCCAAGAAGGGCAACCTAACACTCTATGGTTCTTTTCGGGGAATCTCATTGATCTCGATTGCTGCAAAACTATACAATAGAATTCTATTAAATCGCATCAGGGATCCCATTGAGAGACTGCTACGTGGAAATCAGAATGGGTTCCGTAAAGGTCGTGGGACCATGGAGCCCATTTTGGCACTTAGAAGGATAATTGAAGAGTTATCAAAAAAGAAAGACAGGCATCTGGCTGTTATCTTTGTTGACTTCTTCAAGGCCTTTGATTCAGTCTCTCGCTCACGTATGTTCAGCATACTTTCATTATATGGGATTCCTGATGAAATTATTGCAGCAATCAGATCAGTATACGATGGTTCGACAACATTTGTGTCTACTGTTGATGGTGACACAGAACCATTTGAAGTGTTATGGGGCGTCCTCCAAGGAGACACACTTGCACCATTCTTGTTCATTATTGTGGTTGACTATGTTCTACGCATGTCCTTAGATCATCATAATGATGATGGGGTGATGATAACTCCACCTACTGGCTCCAGAAGTCGAGGAAATCCTGCCAAGTACCTAACTGATCTAGACTTTGCTGATGACTTAGGAGTACTCTCAGAATCATTAGAGGGAGCCCAGCGGCTCCTCAGCTCATTAGAACATGCTGCTTCTAGTGTTGGTCTTTTTATTAACTCCAGAAAGACCAAAATTCTGACAGTTAACTTTGAAAGTCCTCAGCAAGTCTCTGATCGGATGAGCATAAGCTCAAAGGATGGTATGCTTGAGCATGTGGACGACTTCTGTTACCTGGGATCATGGATCCGGAAGTCAGTCAGTCAGCAGTCATCCGGAGGACCTTCGAATACGTAAGGGAAAGGCATGGGCAGCCTTGAATAGGCTTTCCAGGATTTGGAAGTCACCTAGAATTAATCGGAAACTTAAGGTCCGATTATTCAGAGCAGCAGTAGTTCCAGTACTCCTCTACGGGAGTCCATGCTGGGCTCTAACTGCTGAGGACACCAAATCTCTGGATGGCACATTCACAAGAATGCTACGCCGGGTACATTGTGTCAAGTACAATGCACACATCTCCAACCAGACACTATATAACATTGGAGGTGTCTCATTGGTTCCCCCAAGCTTGACACTAGAACAAAATCGCCTCCGCTTTGCAGGACATTGCTTTCGCCGTGAGGACCAGCCAGTGCATAATCTTGTACTTTGGCAGCCTCATGGAGTGAATAAGCATGGTGGACAGCCCATGACTTTCTTGAGACGCATCTTAAAGGACACTGGCCTTAAAGATGCGGATGATCTAGCAAATGTCATGGGTGATAGGGAGTTGTGGCGGTGCAATTTTGTTGACAAGCCGGCACAGCATTCTTAAAAATGCAGCTGCAATGCAGCATGCCGATCCTAGTAGTAGTAGTAGTAGCTATATACGTGAATCCATAGCCATCCCGTTGTGTCTAGTTTAAGTCATAACTCTGTTTACATATTTAGAGCGCCACGTCCTAAAGGAACTGTTAATATTTCCCGAAAGTGAATAATATTTGTCAGAGATTATATATTACGATCAGTCGAATAATACAGTAGGCCTACACCGCAATAAGGTTAAGCCTCCGAATCCAGTCTCCCGGGTATATCCAACGGGTGAATGGTCGCGCATAGACTGGCTTCGGCTAATGTAGTGTATCAAATACTCGTCATAGGCTAAAGTCGATTTATTATCTAGAAGACATCCAAATTTGGCAGGTTAAACTGCTAAAGGTCTAAAAGCGCGACCCTATTTGAAGACTATTCGAAGGTTCTGAAGATTTTGCTAGTTTTTAGCCGGCAAATAGAAGTATAAATATGCCTACTATTCGCCGGATAAATTAACCTTCTAAACGAAGGATAAATTTGTAGACTTTTCGAAGGGTGGATTAATTGCTAATTTTTATCCTTCGTTTAGAATGATAATTTTTGCTACTATTCGAAGGATAAATTATCCTTCTAAACGAAGGATAAATTTGTAGAATTTTCGAAGTTTGGATCATTACCTTGTTTAGTTACTGTATGTTATGTTTTATCCGGCAAAAATACTGCAGAGTAAAATGATAATACTGTACATCTAGTATATTTTACTAGTATATTAGTATTAGTATATTATTCCTACTAACTGACTAATAATAATTCGTATATTTTTATCTGGACCATATTTAGCAGTAAATTAGTACAATGTTATCGCATTTCTTTAGAATTGTCGATTAAATAAAATATAAATATTCGATAAATTATATTATAAATTAATAATTTTTATTTTTAAATTATTTATTTAATATTCAAATTTTAATATTTAACATTTTAATATTCAGATATTTTCTTGCTGTCTTGCACCCTGGTCAGCCTGTACAGTACAAGTGTACAATCAGCACGTCCTACATCAGCACAAGTACGTCAGTACGTACAGACGTGCACATGTACCTACCGCTGTACCGGTACAGTACAACATATCGCAGCTCAGTTTGCAGTTCAGTACCTGAATAGTTATTTTAGTTATAGTTCATATCCATACTGACCTGAAAATCCCGCCTCTGTGACCTGCTCCTTTCCCTGATTTGGTAAAGTTACCGTTTATTGTTTTGGTTAGAAAGGCCCACCTCTGTAATCTGCTCCTTTCCTTCATTTGGTAAAGTGACTGTTTATTGTTTTTGTAGAAAATCCCGCCTCCGTAACCCGCCCCTTTCCCTCAATTAGTTAAATGATTAGTTAAAAGAAATTAGTTGCTGATGACTTAGGAGTACTCTCAGAATCATTAGAGGGAGCCCAACGGCTCCTCAGCTCATTAGAACATGCTGCTTCTAGTGTTGGTCTTTTTATTAACTCCAGAAAGACCACAATTCTGACCGTTAACTTTGAAAGTCCTCAGCAAGTCTTCTGATCGGATGAGCATAAGCTCAAAGGATGGTATGCTTGAGCATGTGGACGACTTCTGTTACCTGGGATCATGGATCCGGAAGTCAGGTGAGGACCTTCGAATACGTAAGGGAAAGGCATGGGCAGCCTTGAATAGGCTTTCCAGGATTTGGAAGTCACCGAGAATTAATCGGAAACTTAAGGTCCGATTATTTAGAGCAGCAGTAGTTCCAGTACTCCTCTACGGGAGTCCATGCTGGGCTCTAACTGCTGAGGACACCAAATCTCTGGATGGCACATTCACAAGAATGCTACGCCGGGTTCATTGTGTCAAGTACAATGCACACATCTCCAACCAGACACTATATAACATTGGAGGTGTCTCATTGGTTCCCCCAAGCTTGACACTGGAACAAAATCGCCTCCGCTTTGCAGGACATTGCTTTCGCCGTGAGGACCAGCCAGTGCATAATCTTGTACTTTGGCAGCCTCATGGAGTGAATAAGCATGGTGGACAGCCCATGACTTTCTTGAGACGCATCTTAAAGGACACTGGCCTTAAAGATGCAGATGATCTAGCAAATGTCATGGGTGATAGGGAGTTGTGGCGGTGCAATTTTGTTGACAAGCCGGCACAGCATTCTTAAAAATGCAGCTGCAATGCAGCATGCCGATCCTAGTAGTAGTAGTATGATCGTTTATTGTTTTGGTTAGAAAATTCCGCCTCTGTAACCTGCTCCTTTCCCTCAATTAGTTAAGTGATCGTTTATTGTTTTGGTTAGAAAATCCCGCCTCTGTAACCTGCTCCTTTCCCTGATTTGGTAAAGTGATCGTTTATTGTTTTGGTTAGAAAAGTTCGCCTCTTTAACCTGCTCCTCTCCCTCGATTGGGAATGTTATCGTTTATTGTTTTGGTAAGAAAAGACCATCTATGTAACCTGCTCCTTTCCTTTATTTGGTAAAGTGATTGTTTATTGTTTTTGTTAGAAAATCCCGCCTCTGTAACGCTCCTTTCCCTGATTTTGTAAAGTGACCGCGTTTATTGTTTTGGTTAGAAAGGCCAGCCTCTGTAACCTGCTCCCTTTCCTTCATTTGGTAAAGTGAAGCTGTTTATTGTTCTGGTTAGAAAATCCGGTCTCTCTAACCTGCTCCTTTCCATCAATTGGTAATTGTTTTTGGCTATAAAATGAGTGTTTTGCTACGTCATGTGGTAATCAATTTATCGACAACAACCACAAACTATTACATTTGGAGTCTTTTACCACAGGCGCATATGGAAATCTATCCCATAGTCGATAAATCATGGAATTTTGAATGTTTTGGCCCAGGCATAGTGAAACCAACTGTCCGACAGACCAGAAATCAACAAATTTTGAATGTTTGGGCATAGGCATGTTGAAATCAACTGTCTGACAGTCCAGAAATCAGCAGTCTGACAGTTTGAAGAAATACATGCATAAAAAGTCATTAAAGGACAACAAAAGTCATTAAAGGGACAACAAAAGTCATTGTGCACAATTCGTAAAAAAAGGAGGACAAAAAAGTCAAATAAAAGGATATAAAAAATCACTGCCAGATTAAACTAACTCTCTGTTTCAAATTTCATGGTGGGGTGTACGGGTACGCATACTGAACCAGTACTTACCGATAATAAAGCAGCACGCATTAATATAAATTGAAATAATACATTCTGGAATACGGTGCAGATACCCCCACAGGGTTCTACTTCAGGGTTTTTCTGGCCTGGAGTCTGGAGTAGAAGCAGTCCTGCTGCAATAAAATAATATTTCTGCTTTAGGGTCTTTTCTTCCTTAGAATAGGAGTTAAACAATTATCTACGTAATTATCACTTCATTTTTATTCTCACTTTAAATGCAAATTACTTTTATCAGTACGAAATGTGTTAGTACATGCTACTGTACATGCATAGTACACAAAGTAAAGTATTCGCGCATCACGTGACATAAACTTTTATTATGTGTCAACTCGTAAGAATTACACGTTCGTGGGGCCTTCGCGCAGCACGAGGCCCAGTTATGAGATACAAATTAATATCGAGCGACTGTATCACAAAATCAGTATTTAACTTTATAAATTAGTAAAATTTAGAAATTTAACCACACCGCCAATCAATCAAAAAAAGAGGGACAGTACGTGTTCAGCCCTTTAAATCTGCACCCCCACCCCACCCCACCCCACCCCACCCCACCCCCCCCCCCCCCCCACCCTTCCCACCCACCAATACATAACCGCGACATCTACCACCCACGGAAGGTAGCACGAACTTATTTACAATCGCACGTTCAATATGCGAAGCCAGGTGGTTTATAGGAATATAATCTACGCAGTACTAAATACAGTCGATGCAGTAATGAATGATATTCAAATAATTTATTTAATATACTGTTAATGCCTCTGAAAACTTAGACAATTAAAATACACAGAAATCCCATCAAAAAATAATAAGCATAATATTTTGAGAAATAAACAATTTTGGATATAAGCCTTCTGCAGTGGTAATCTTATTGACTGACAATCATTAAATGAGATCTGTCTATTACCTGAGACTAAAGAACACAGACTCTATTGTGTAATAGGAGGTAGGGAATGCAGGTTTCAATCTCGTTAGGTCTAGCTGGCAGCCGTGTGGCTAGTTACATACAACCCCCCTCCACTGGCATTCCCAGCAACTGGCTCCCTTACACACACATCCCCCATCTATGTACCAGCCAACTTGCAAGTTGGCCAATAAATGATCAGTATTTAATGAGAATCAATTTTTTATGCCGTTTTAATTACTTTAGATCAATTAAAGACACAATTATTAAAGCAAATCACTCGAACTAATTAAAAACTATAATAGAATGGCGTATGTGGATTACATCTGTATAATTTTTAATTATAATTATTTAAATCTTATACTGTAAAACAATTAATTTCCTTTAAAAGGCAGGTTGAAAATGGTGTTTTCACCGTAATCAACTTAATTAACTAATTAACTGCTATTATCTTAGCTTCTCGAAGGCCACACGGAAATTCTACTTGGAAAATTTCTAAACTTTTGCCAAACAACATGTGTACCAAGTTTGGATAGATTTCATCAAAGATTGGCCGAGTTATTAACGTTTAAAATTGAACACGACAGAACGACAGAACGACAGAACGACAGGTTGATTAATGGTACCACTACGCTAAGGCTCACTCACTTCGTGGCTCGCCCCACAATCAAAATCTAAGCAGGATGTCCCCTCATATCGCTTTACCAACCTACTGTAGAGGCAAGCTGGGTAACTGCAGTCGATTTAAGACCTCACAACAACTCAGTCTGAAGTCTAGAATACAGTATAGGCCTATGTGCCAGGTATCAATCAGGAGAAAGAATTATAAACGATAATACGAAATGGCTGATGGTTTCATTTCATTTCATCTCATTTCATTTCAGACATTTCTAAAATGTTTTATCTCAACCCCACGATAACTACGCCTAGATTCTATTTGAAAATATGACATTTTTGTCGCCACAAAAGGGATAGGACTATAGGGCGAAAGAAATTAATTTATCAAAAATAGTTTTGCGTTTCGGTGTCTTGGACCAGTACAAGCGCTTATCTCCGACACCATCTTCAGCCAAAGGCGTAGCGTGCCTCTCTGGCGCCCAGGGGAATGAAGCTGAGATGGATGCCCCCCCCCCCCCCCCTTACCTTCAATTATTTTAACTTTTCTTTTATGACGTTGTTTTCTTAAATATTATATATGTAACAGTAAACTGTATAAGTGTATAACTACTGTATAACTAAATCTATTTTACACAAGTTTGATATACAGTAGTACATACAGTAGTAGTGCACTTATAATATATAGAATGGCGAGCGAAGTGAGCAGATAAAAATTTTCGACATTTTAGTTTATGACACATGTCCCTTAAATACTGTATCACAATCCCTGAATTTCACTGATTTGTTCTATTTATACAAGAATTCCCTGACATTTCAGCGCGCCTGGGTGAGTGCGCCCGGGGGAACGTTCCCCACCCCCCGTCGCTACGCCTCTGTCTTCAGCTGGATAGAAAATTAGCCAAAACCTATCCATATTTCACAAATGCCTTAAAATAGTCGCACCAATTAACTGTTACCACCTATCCCAAACTATCCTAATTTTCTGTCCAGCTGACGATGGTGTCGAAGATTAGCAGCGTACTGGTCTCAGACACCGAAACGCAACCATATTTTAGATAAATTAATTATTTTTGCCCTTGTCCTATCCCTTTGGCGGATACGAAAATGTCATATATTTTCTTATAGAATATAGGCGTAGCTATCGTGCAGTTTACTACCGGTATCATTTTTAGAGTATGGCTGTTAGGGTTTGGGTTGCAATTAATACATACCTGTATGTTGAGCATGTCAATATGTTTGTTTTTGTTTACGTTGTTTTTGTTTGTGTTTTTTGATGGCCCCAGTGGCCGAGTACTATTTTTGGCTTAACCGTTTCCATACCGCAGAAGATAATATTGAATATGCCTGGTGGACCAGTCATTTTATGTCCACCCTGGACCGTGGCTCATACCGGTGAGCCATCAATAAAACGAGAAATGTCAGCCTTAAATGACCAAGATTAGAATATCATTTTGATC
The DNA here is from genome assembly GCA_032718475.1 of Nemertoderma westbladi. NCBI lineage: Eukaryota > Metazoa > Xenacoelomorpha > Nemertodermatida > Nemertodermatidae > Nemertoderma > Nemertoderma westbladi. The sequence continues at coordinate 5,138 of JAUCBJ010002626.1, read as the reverse complement.
AGAAGTAAAATATACATTTTGCAGGCTATCTAATTTGGCCACCAGAATAACAGGACGAGCACAACGAGGCTTTTAAATGATACGAGTACTGATAGGGACAGAGTTATAACTAGTGAAATAAATTAGTGAAATAATAAACTGTGAAATGCTGCAGTTGGCGCTATTTATTAGTGTATACTACTGCTGTACAGTTAGTTGAATTTGAATTTTTCTTGAATTTTTGAATTTGTTTAATGACAAATACATGATAAAAATATACATCACAAAAATAGAATAATTAAAAGAGACACCCAGACATGCAGAAAGCACAACAGAGTAGTAGTAAGTAAGTTAAAACTAAATTATTATAAAGATAAACAACAATTTAACATAAATAATATAGATAGCTTAAAAATATGTCACATTTGTGAATTAATTACGTGGAGGGGGGGGGGGGGGGGGGGGGGGGGGGTATATAAACATCATTGAACGTAGCCTTCCAGTAGGGCAACAGATTCACGTTAGCGAGTTTTGCCTTGAAGATCATTACGCTCGATGACATGACTACATTTGGGGGGAGACTGTTCCAAAGGGTAACACACCGAACCGCGAAATTATTCTGGTGAGTGCAATTGATCGAGCGAGGAAGAAAGATCTTGCAGCCATTACCTCTGGTTGTTCGTGATATGACCTGAAATATATTTATATCGCTGAGGGGACTAAGACCTTTAATTAGTTTAAACATTTCCACGAGATCGTCGAAAATTCTGCGAGATTCCAGAGGATTCGCGAGAAACTTTAATAATCTATCCGCATAGCTGAGGCCATACATTCCTGGGAGGTAACGGACGAATGAGCGCTGAATACGTTCTAAAATATTTATATCCTTATCAAGGTAAGGGCACCAGATCGAACTGTTGTGTTCCAGAATGGGCCTGGGGTATGAGCAATATAGACCCCATTGAAAAGAGGAGTCATGGTGGCCGAAGGCTCTGCGGATCTGGCAGCATACATTTCTCGCTTTTGCAGAGATAAGTGCCACATGCTCGCTGTACCGAAGGTCTGGAGAAATAATTATACCCAGGTCTCTCGTTTCGCTGGAATTTGTTAAGACTGTACCATCCATGAGATAGTCGCGGGTTGTCCTTGCCTGAGGGGATTGGAGTTGAACTACACTGCATTTATTTACATTAAAGTTCATTTGTCACTGTCTGGACCAGGCTAGCAGAGAATCTATATCATGTTGAAGTGATAACGCATCGCTTGGTGAGAATATTGCATGATATAATTTTGTATCATCAGCATACATTTTAATTTGTGTGTCAGGGGATATTCACTCAACTATGTCATTTATAAAAACGATGAAGAACAATAGCGCAATCATGCTCCCTTGAGGCACCCCACTGGTGACGAGAACAGGAGAGGACAGGGACCCATTTACTACAGTTAGCTGCCAGCGATCCGAGAGGAAAACAGTGAGCCAAACCAGCAGTGGGCCACTAGTAGTTTTACGTGTGACACTTTATCGAATGCACGTTGAAAGTCGGTGTAGATAACATCCATCCCAACACTTAGATTGCGGTATCTTGACCAATCCAGCAAAGCATTCAAGCAATTGAGTAAAAGTTGATTTTGCTTTCAGGAAATCATGTTGGTGATGACTGATTGTCTTTATGCGAACTAGATACGCGAACATGAAGTCACGTACAATTATCTCCATAATCTTCACCAGCAAACTTGTAAGAGAAATGGGTCGGTAGTTTGAAGGGTCTGTACGAACCCCTTTGTTCTTATACAAAGGGGTGATGTGTGACAACCGCCAGGATCTCGGAACGACGCCAGCATCAAAGCATTGCTGAAAGAGGCGACTGATTGGATCAGCAATCCAGACTGTCAGCTTCTTGAGTAGAACAGCTGGGATTTTATCGGGGCCAGAAGCTTTATCAACCTTGAGCTTGTTCAAAATTTTATAGACTTCAGCTGAGTTAAAGTTTACATGAGATAACTTCTGACCCGGAAGGTGTTTGGTTGGATGTGGTGAATTTTGACCATTGTCCAGCGTGAATGCCGCTTGGAACGTTGCGTTTAGGAAGGAGGCCTGTTCCATGTCATTTGTAACAGTTCACCATTGGCGTTCTTTAGGGATGAACTGTTAGTTTGCTGGCGGAAATTCGATTTGGTGTACCTCCAGAATTTCTTAGAGTTTTTATGACTCAGGATTTTGTTTTCACTTTCGGTCCGATTCAGAAGATACGCATTTTCAAGTGTTTTATTCAACGCAGATAATTTGTCCTGTAGCTCTTTAGTGCGACAAGGTTGGCGAGAGACCTTCAGTTTTTGTCGGATGCGAAAAATCGCTCGGAGTAACTTTTTTATCAGAGGCGTTTCCGTTCGCAATCTGGGCTTGGATAAGGGCACACAGTCCTCAATAAGAGAGTTGAGGATAACCTCCAATGATTCTAGATTTGTTTCTGGGGAAAAATTTGAATTTATAATTTCAGTCCAATCAAGTAACAAAGCGGTACCACAAATTTAGTTCCAGTTCACTTTAGCCCAATCCCTTTTCAGATTCGGGGGATTTTTGTGATGGATAGGAGGAAGGCCCAAACAGGTTATTATAAAGTGGTCACTGAGTTTATCAGCAATACCAAATATGCTGCCAACAAAGGTTTCATCAATCAGACCCGGATCGCTAGTGAAAACGAGGTCTAAAATCCTACCATCAATATGAGTGGGTTCCAGAGCGAGTTGGGTTAGCTTCCTATCGGAATTCGTATCAATAAATCTTTGACCGATGGTCGGGTATTTGCTCCCCTTACAAGGTGCAGGAACTGACCAGTCGATCTCTCGAAGATTGAAGTCTCCAGTTATAACTATGGGTCTCGTAAGGTCGATGGGGTAGAAGTATTCAAGATCAGAAATTAAGTAGCTGATGTTGTCAGCGGTTGCAGCGGGAATATAGACAGTGCTGAGATGGATAGGAGTTTTATATGAAAGCAGGTCAACCCATAAAGACTCACCTCTCGAGGTACCTTCAACCAAGGTAGGCACTAAACTATCAGAAATTAGCATGGCAACCCCACCGCCCCGATTTGAACTTGTACTCCCAGGTCGGTTGTGATGAAAAATAGAGAAATCCTTCAGCTCGGGGCAGGAGAAAATGTCATCTGATTCATCATTGATCAGGTGAGTTTCTGTTAGGCTAACTATGATTGGATGACCCGAGTGAATTGTAATCAAGTAACGAAGAGCTAAAAGTTTATTATGGATTGAGCTGCAGTTCATGTAAATTAATGTCGGCGATAAAACAGACTTATCATCCTTGATATCAGATAAATTTAGATCGGTAGCAGTACAGGTAGCATTGGCTGAGTACGAGGAATTTCAGGCCTGTGAAGGCCCAATCGACGATTCATTCAGACATGTTGTTTCATGAACCCGAGGACTAACGCTGACTGAGTTCATGTTTGAGTTTGCTTTTGTTCCTGGTATGCTTTGAGCGCTGTGTGCCTCGCGTCCTGCCTGACGTCGCAAGTACCCTTGTTTAGCTTGAAGTCGTGTTAAGTCACGTGATACGTACACTTGGGAGCTGTTTGCTGAGTTACGTAGTTTGTTTTTTGCTTTGAAAATTTCATTCTTAGTTGATACTGAAGAGAGTTTGATGATGAACATGCTGGGTTTACTGTCGTAAGAATTCCTGTGGTAGAGGATCTTCTCAATAGGGTTGGAGTTGTCGATATCGAATTCAGTTGAGATGAAGATGTTTACAGCATCGACATCATTACAGGCATTTGGAGGCACTGGTAATCCAGTAATGACGATATTACATTCACGTTTTTGTTGCTCGTGGACTTCACGATTAACTTCATCGAGTGAAACCAGATTATCACTAGAACCATGAGCCCGAACTTCGCCACCATTTTTCCTTCTCGTCACTGTGGTCCAGCTGTTCCCGGAGTCATCTGAACCAGATCATTGCGATTGGACGCGATTGGAGCGATTGGACTCTTTAGTGATGATTCCATGTTTGCACTCGAAGTAGAGTTAGATGAACTTGAAGTAGTTGAAAGTGGGCCCTTTGCATCACAACTGGAACATATGATTTTACAATGTTTGCATTTTGCCAGTGTTTTCAATTCCGAAGAAGACACGCCCAGGCAGCTCGCGTGGATCGCGGCACTACATAAAACACATCCCATATAATTGTTACCGGCGACGTTTTTGTCGCAGTGCAGACACGGCTTCGCCGAAATCGGCAAAACTTTCAGGCACGTGGATACGTGAGCATCGTAGTCGCTCTTTTCTACAATAAGAGCAGCTCGGGAATCGCAATTCATCAGCTTTGATATATTAATTGGGGAACGCAGTCCTTTGCTTGTTCGTCGCGTGGAGGTAGCCATTTGCATGAAAATAGTTATAAAAATATAAAAACAATATTACTGGTAGTTTCAGACTTTGACAATATTACGTGTACGGTACTGTATGGCCGTAGGCTAAAACCCATGTATAGTTAAGACTATACATTCTTCAACTGCAGTGCTACTGAATTATACAGAAATGCATGACATCTTTCACTATTGGTAGGGACTGTCAGACAGCTGCTGAGTATAGGGATACTCATTTTACTTGTCCCAAATACCTAATGGGAGCATAGTAACACTTATCTGGCATCCCAGTCATACATAGGAAACCATAGAACTTAATATAATAACATGGCCCATACGGGTGTGCCACGGGAGGGTAGGTTGTGGCTCATACGGGTATGCCCCGGTATGGAAAGGGTTAATGTCCTGGTTAGTTTGTTGCCAGTGTATAAGACTCTAGTGTTGCCTCTTTATTTAACTAATATTACAACATATTCTTTTATTCCCAGATCAATACGCTAAATCACGAATACTTAAAATAAGGAAAGATATTGTTGAAAAGCAAAAAGAATGTGTAATCACAACTGATATTTACTTTAACCTCGTCAACATTCACACAATATCAATGATGGAGAAAAAATTAATTACCTCAGAATTGCAACAGGTTTGTATTAGTTAATCAAATAAAGTTAGACAACGACGGTGATAGGAAAACCATTGCTTACGGAAGACGCATTAGGCTTGCTCTAATCCTGTCTCAGAAAGAAGCGGTAAGGCGCACGCATGGCGAGAAAA
>JAUCBJ010002625.1:0-29541 GCA_032718475.1 Nemertoderma westbladi | reverse complement strand
ACAATAATTATTTATTTAGATTTTAATGTAGGATGCAATATGTGAAATTACATTATTAGATGCCAAAATGTGCGGCACCAAAAACGGTCACGGAGTGACCTGTATATATCGTAGCTTAAGTGTCATAAGACCCAAAGTCAAAAATTGCAATTGTTCAGGAGAGGCTATATAAAATATAGAGAGATATAGGGCCTTTCTGCAGTAAAATATTGTCCAATAGGATTATTTGGTATAAAACTTTACATAGGACCTTTCTGCAGTAAATATTGCCCAATAGGATTAATTGGATTTCACTTTATTAGGTAAAAATCATCACACCCCATTGGTTAAAACTTTACATAGACTTTACATATACACTATGTTTTTTAAATAAATAGCCAAGCTAAAGTGAAATGGTTTATAGTCACTTGTATTATCTATGAGCAGAAGAGACCTTTGAAACGATCTTTACGTAAATGTAATAGTTATGTAAATCTGATAAACAGTTATTATTCAACAATCAGTTGTACTAGGCTGTGGACATCGTATGTGCCTCAACAAAATATACTGATTATTGAAATGGCGTTAGATAAAATATAATACAAACCAACTCCAATTTATGCAGTGAACATCGCAAAAATCACGAATTTGTTGTTTCAAACGGCTGTAAAAAAAACAAAATATGCCCTGAAAAATTGGCTTTAATTGTCTACTATGTCTGTCTAGGCCATCCATGTCTACTATGTCTAGGTTACAGTGATACTTGAACTTAAAGTTGCAAAGATAGGCATTTCTAGATGGAGCTATTGACGTGTTATCTCGAACACTATAAGGCGCTCTATATTTTCAGTACCAATTTATGTGTGATTGACCAATCAATGTTTTTTTTTCAATACAAAACTGCCAACTATTTGGGGGCCGTGGACAAATGATGTCACGGTCGAAGGGGGAGGGGGTTTGGAATTTTGGGACAATTTGTGACATGGGGGAAGGGGAGGGGGGGGGGGGGGGGGTAGCTATACTTGTGACGTGACAATAGCACTTTGGTGAACAAATAATATACATAACACCAACATCAACAACCAAAGTGAAATCTATTCAAGTAATAGCGAATCGAGGTGATGAAGTGTTAATTCTAAGTGGCGATAAAGATGAAGAACACCACACAGACTGGGTAGATACTCAGATGTCGTCATTCCCACGGGAGTGAATACTGTATGTGGGGTGTCTTCCTTGTTTAGTCATTGTGTACAGCGGAATTAATGAAGTAGTAGCATTTAGTATTAATGATATCATAATTTAAAATGTAACATTTGTTATTAACAAGGCCTATACTGGGTATTTTTTGCGACGTCACGTTCAAGGGGGGAGGGGGGGGGGGTAACAAAATGCACGGCCCCGTGGCTTAATTCGATAATAACCACTTACAGAGAGGGAGGGGGGGGGGGGGGTGGGTTAACATGTTGAGAGTTGTATTGGAGTCATTGTCCGATTTGAATACTCCGATATTACGGTAAAGTATTAGATACCAGCAGGTGGCGCCGAAATTTGTATGTGACATAACCATCAAACAATGGCAAAATGAAAAACAATATTGTCAGTAACTATTCTATACAAATAGTCTACCAAACCCGACGACCCTGTATGTTAAGTAAAGAAAAAAAATCAATGAAATACCTTAAAGAGTAAATTAAACCACTCATACCATCCATTCACCAGCTACATAATGCAAACAAAACCCACCTCAAACTAAGAGTACATCAGTTTTTGTTCAGAATAGGATCTTATATAATAGTTGCGGTGGTCCATTAACAATCATTAACTAAACATAAAATAAATATAAATACGAGTTGATGTGACTACTAATATTACTGCACCAAATTGGCGAAATATTATCACTCCATCCACACAGTTGTTTACCAAGTTATTGATTATAGTGGTAGAGAGACTGGAACTTAATAAAGCCAGTAACATCGCGGAATGTAACATCTAAACAAAATAATTTGCTTTAAATAATCTTAACAAAAATATATATACCTGATTACTCTACTACGTGAAGAAGTGAATTAGTTTGAACTAAAAACTGTCGGATAATCCGCAGCTACTTAAATGAGGCGGCGATGAAAGTTCGCCTTAATGAATCGTCGAATTGCCTTCAACAATACTACACAATGCGTTCGATAATTTATGTTCATAATTCATAATAGTTTACTTTTTAAAAATTAATCATATATGATTAATTAACGGTGTCTGTCACCAATTAGTTAACAAAATTACAACAGCTTATCTTATTTACTTAAAGTAATCGTAAAGAATTATAGAATTCATACAACTGCTTTTTTATAAACAAACATGTAGACCGATAATATTCCTCCGTTTCTGCAGAAATATTATCAAAAACAGAAAACACCAATATTTATTGCGATTATAATATTTTAGCTAAACGAATTATTGAACAAAATGTGCAGACAGTAATATTGTGTGGCACCGACTCCATGAAAAAAAAAACAAAAAGATAACCTGTTGTCAAGTCGAGATGGTTAAAACTGACATAAAATTATATGCGAGGCAACAAAGTAACGATTCGTTCTGCTCCTATGGTAACTAGAACGCGTCGCGGATGGTGTTGTACGGCCGAACGGCTACATCAGCGGGGAGGGAGAAACTCTGGGAGGAAAGCCGTTCTAGAATAGTGCAAACCGGATCCAAGCCGGTCATATTAACGTAGGACCAACTGGTGTAGTAGGTCTCCACGAGGGACTGACACCGACTGACTAACCGACACCAGACCGACAGTTTGTGCGCATTGAGGGCGTGGCACACGAACGCCTTCCATTGGGTGTCGTTGCTACACCCGTAGGGGGTGTGACTGCTCAGGATCGAGTGTATAGTAGTAAGTAACATCTGTTTGGAGGTAACCACCGAGCCTCCGACTATATCGAGTCGGAACGACTGACTCAACTTCCTCGCGGGACTTTTATTAAACTTCTCGCCGTTCTTCGCCTCGTAGTATTTCAGAAACAACTCCCAAGGATGGAGACTGCCGCCCCCGCTGGGCACCGCCCCGCCGCCCACCCCTCGGTGCACGAAGCAACCGCTAAGCGGCGCTATCAGCGTACGCGACTCGCTCACACGGACCAACCCGTGGCCCAGGATGTCCCGCAGCGTGGTCGCCAACTCTTTGCGCACGCTCCGCACCAGCTGCACGTTGTACCGGTGTATGACCGGCGTGTCCGAACTGTCCGACGTGTAGTCGCTGTCCGAGCGCAACTCGATCTCCTGCAACTCGAGGATGACGCTGACGACGTCCCGGAGTTTGTTAACGAGTCCGTCGCAGGGCGTCCCGGTTGCCGCCCCCGCTGGGGCGGGGACCCGGTCCCGGAACTGGGACACGCAACCGAAGTGTGAAGTCACGTATATCTGCATGACGGCGAGCGCCCGTCGGACCATTTCGGCGTGATCTTCCAGACTCCTCCGGGGTCGCTTCCGAGACTCCGGACGCTCCTCCCTGTCCCGGACAGGGCTGTGCACCGGACACACGCAGCCCTCGCGTTGGATGTTACCCGGCAACGCAACCGAGGCACCCTCAGACCGAGGCTGGTTCGATTCAACCTTTAGGAACTCAATGAAGGCTTCCAGGTCTACTATTTGTGTCTGCATGTGATAAAGCAGCTGTTCCTTAACCTTAAAAATAAATTACTTATTGAATTTAATCACCATAGTAATAGTAATTATTGTTAGAAAAGTGAAACTGAAAGCCAAAAGCATTTCTATGATATACATTAAACAATAAACTAAAGTTGTATTTATTATTGATTAATTGTGTACAGTGTACATGTGGCTGTGTGGTGCATATGGTTATTGGTTATGGATATGAAGTAAATAGTAATGGTACGTATTGCAGACTTGCTATGAGGATCGATTCAAATAAGTATTGTGGTTAAAAATATGTCGTAATGCATTGCAGGCGGCCTAATCTAATAAATTAATATAATAAATGTTGTGGAATTTCGGATGTTCCACGAAAGGCCAATAGTACCGGTACTGTCCGAAATTCCACAAAATATATTAGATTAGTGCGTTATGACTTAATGTTTGGAATACATGGACACTTTTAATTCGGTTTCGGGCCGTCAATAATTAACCTGGTAGATTAACTTTTCCGGTACGCCAATTGCGATATTGCACAACAGACGTAGTGTACTACGTTACTCCCAAAGTGACTTCTAATAATAGTTTCTAATAGAAATACTTTCTACCACTAAAATCAGTTAAGTTATACTAGAGAGCGGAAAGTAATATTTAATTCCACAAAATTGCCTTTTCAACTGATTCACCACCGGATATATAATCATTCCAGTTACAAAAAAATATTATCAAATATCAGATCAGAATATTAGAGAACAGACCTTTTACACCTTAAACAGACGTTCAAATAAATAAACATTCTAAAAGTTCCAGACAAAACTAGTTTCCATAGTAACGGGAAATAAAGGCATATTAGCTAGGCAAGGCAACCAACGAACTAAACAGTCGAAGTGTGTTTTAATTTACGGTACCTTAGCTTCGGGGTTACATTGCATTTTAATCAATGCCTTTATAGTACTGTAGTACGGTACTGTACTGTACTATAGTGCTAGTAATAATAATTAATGGTGGTAATTATTAAACTTTTATTTTATTATAATTTTATATCTTTATTTATTCGCTGAAGACGTAAACTACCGGTACGGTACATCGTTGTAACAATCGGCTGCGCCCCAACATGCCTTGGTTAGAATGTGTATGAAGTATTAACATTGTATTGTGTAGTGTAATTTAACCGGGGGTGAAACTTCTCTGGGTTTTTCTTTTAGTGAGATTTAACCCCCCTCAGCCAATTCTTACCCCCATAATATTTTAAACTTCAATAGAATTTAAATTCGATATAAGACTACAGTTAAGTGAACAGACGACCACAGATACCTCCAGTACACAGAGAAAGACGCGCTGGGGATTTGCATATAATAAGTACTGTAGAAGAGGAAGTCACATGGCCAATATTTAATAAAGTGGGAATGGGGAACATGGGATTTTCACTAGAGAGAGCTAAAATACAGTAGGGAAAAATACACCGGAAGTGAGAATACACTTAGGTGTGTGCAAATTCTCAGTTACACCGGTTTATGGGCGTTTTTAAATTAAATCTGTAAATCAAATGATGTGAGTGGGCGGAGTGTTATTTTTAATACAATTAATAGTCAATAACACAGCTATAGTAGCATATCGGCTATCACTGTATTTGGATAGGTCTGGCCTGGTCATTTAGTTTATCATACTGTATCGTATTTATCGGTATCACTGGCGGACTGGGACTCGACAGCGTAACTAACCTTCCCAGGGTTCACTATCTTCCCCACAGCCTCGTTAACCATCTCCTTTAACTCATCTCTCGTCAACCTGTCAATTACTCCGATATCTAGATCCATTTTATCCCGCAACTCCTCCATAATAACCCGCTGTTTTTCGAGCACCGTAGACGTCGGCAGTTCCTCCGTGGTCCCTGTCTCGTAAGCCAACTTCTCCACGTCCTCCAGCTGCTCCTTCAGCTGCTGTATCAACTCCTTCTGCTTGCGCTGCGTCTCGACTCCGGCGGTTACCGGTCGCACCGCGCTCATATCGGGACATCCGCGATGTGCGAACGCCTCCAGATCGCGCAGCATCGCCTCTCGCTCCTCCGGAGGCGCAGCGCAGATCTGCTTCAAACGGAACTGCACCTGCGCGAAGTGGGAAGTTAGGGAAAGCAGAGAGATGTTTAGTTGATCCGTCTCGTCGGTCTCGGTGCGGTAGCGCTCTGGCTCCGGGTCCGCAGCCGCAGCTCCTACCGGCGCGTAACGCTCCAGACTCAACTCGTCGAACCCAGCCTCGGTTTCATCGATATCGACATCGAGTTTAGCCGACGGTTGTGATCCACAATCCCTCATCTCCATGGCGCTGTCACTGGAGTCAGATAGCTGCGCGGCTAGCAGGGCTGTACCATTGTCAGAATGAGGCCGCTCCGACATACCGACAGACAGGTAGCTGGGAAGTCCTACCTAGTGTCTGACCGTCAACATCGAGGAACGGTCGTATTACAGTTTTACTCTTTCAGTATTTACAGCTTTATGCTCTAGTCAGCTAAAGCCAGTAGCCAGAAGGCAATAAGTGATAAGTGTCTACCGAGGCCTACCTGACTACTGGACTATATTAGATATTTTATTGATGAAATATGTTGGCCTATGTCACTCAATATATTATGCTTAAAGATAGACAGACAAAAATATACCACAGGCGACTGCTGGACTGGCAATGATAAAAATTACGGCACATTAAATCATAAAACTACAATCTTAGTAAAACGTTAATCTGTGTCTATTATTGAAATAAACAAATCATCCAAATAATTATATGTCACCGGAAAATACAAAGAGTACAGTACAGAACGTATGGATGAGTTTAAACCACAAGTGGAGTTGTAAAACGAAAAAAATTGATAAATTACAGAATTATAAATATAATATAATATAAATAAATTGATTAATTAATTATTGTTAATAAACAAAATCTAAGCTGGCTGTAGTTAATAAATAATTTCTTAAAAAATAATTTATATTAGTAAATTTTCAATACATGCTACTATATTGGTTTAAATGCGTAAACTATTTTTGCTCTAAAATATCCAAAGCATACTTTAAAAACTGTCACATCCTCACGTCATCCTCAACAATTTTCAAATTTTCGGCGTAAAGGGTGGGTGATACGAGGGAAGGGTTAATTTCTCTATATACTTTACGACGCGTAGAGTCACTGGATCGTATTGCATCTTGTAATAATCGCGTGGTGTCTTCTTCTGAGGACAGCAACGAATCGATACATTTTCCCATACGGGTACCCGACTGCCGGGCTAAGTTTATTGCAAAGACTGACTGGGCTATGAAGGGCGGGGTCCTTTAAAATAGAGCACAAGAGTTTACGTTGCTTTCGGAGGATTATATTCGTAGGATTAGGGGACCTGTTTCGACCATTACAATATCAGAATATTGTGACAAGTTTTGGTACGAACCCCGACTGCTGCCTTTAGCATTGAAAAATACTGTTTCGAAGTGGGGGCAAAAATGGCGCCGATCCATCCTTCACACAAGTAAAAAGGGTTAAATTAACTTCTGCCTCTAGAACCGCTGCCTCTTAGAAAGAAATGCATGGAACTTTGAAAGGTGTTTCATTTTTTCCTTGGCATGGAGCTCTACCACGCGATTAATACCACCCATATGTGTGACGGAAGAACCGAGGTAAATATAAGGCAATACGGATTATCAATATACGGAGTATCAATACGGAGGAGCCGAATAAATGCACATATCGTACTTGTCAACAGCGGTACCATTGATCTGTTGATCGCCATAAATTTGGTCTTGCTAGCGTTAATCTTCATATTGAATTCATCACAAAATTTAAGTAGGATTTCTGCCTTTTCAGCTTTTCTATACACCGTTCGCGAGTTGTTGCAAAAATAATGGAATCGTCCATTAATAATAGGCAGGCAGTGGAGGAGACCTAAAACCACCGTCAGAGGTTAGTTGCTTTAGTGTTAGGATAAGTGGGTTAATGTATAAGGTAAAAAGAAGGCAAGTTGAGAAATAAACAAATATAATAAACAACCTCCCTTCATGGGATCTGGGATCTTGAAACGTTTAAGAGACATTGGCGCAGCACATGGCGCACTGTAACATTGTGTAACAAGCTGTTACATTGTTTAAGAGACCTTCGCGCAGCACGTGGCGTACTCCAACATTGTGTAACAAGCTGTTAAAACGTTTAAGAAACCTTCGTGCAGCCCGTGGTGTACTGTAACATTGTTAACAAGCTGTTGGAACGTTTAATAGACCTTCACGCAGCACGTGGGGTACTGAAACAATCTGTTGAAACGATTAAGATACCTTCCCGCCTTCACGCATTATGTGAGATACTGAAACAATCTGTTGAAACGTTTGAGACCTTCGCGCAGCATGTAACGTACTGTAACATTGTGTAACAAGCTGTTGAAAAGTTTAAGAGACCTTCGCGCAGCACGTGGTGTACTCCAACATTGTGTAACAAACTGTTAAAACGTTTAAGAGACCTTCACGCAGCACGTTGTATACTGTAACATGGTGTAACAAGCTGTTAAAACGTTTAAGATACCTTCGCGCAGCAATTGGCATAGTGTAACATTGATAACAAGCTGTTGAAAAGTTTAAGAGACCTTCGCGCAGCACGTGGTGTACTCCAACATTGTGTAACAAACTGTTGAAATGATTAAGATACCTTACCGCTGCCGCCTTCACGCATTATGTGAGATACTGAAACAATCTGTTGAAACGTTTGAGACCTTCGCGCAGCATGTGACGTACTGTAACATTGTGTAACAAGGTGTTGAAAAGTTTAAAAGGCCTTCGCGCAGAACGTGGCGCACTGTAAGATTGTGTAACAAGCTGTTGAAACGTTTATGAGACCTTCACACACACACAGCACGTGGCATACTGCTGTACTGTAACATTGTGTAACAAGCTGTTGAAACGTTTATAATTTTTTATAATAATCTATTTTCTTCTATAATCTTATATAATATAATATAATCTATAATTAATAATCTTTTATAATAATAATATAATAATCTTTTTGGGCTAATAAAGCCAAGGAATGCCTGTTCACCACCACGGATGATATTCCATAGTAAACCTTCCATTACGTTTTCCAAAGTTGCCTTGGTTCCCATTTATCGACCACTCACAAGGTTTAAAGCTAGGGTTGGTCTAGGCTGAAGCATTTAAAGCACTGTGCAGCTGTGCTCAAACAGTGCTGCCCCCGTGCACTGTACCGTGCCCAGGCTGACGTGCCCCATCTATGGATCGAACCAGGGCTTCCTAATTGGAAGCCCAGGAATGTCACCAATAGACCAAGCTGCTGCTTGGCCTAGGGTCTCGCTGCAGCTGTGCTTCTCAGCTTCTAGCTGTCTAGTGTACAACTGTGCTGTTTGCTGTACAGGGTAAGGGGTACAGCTCTAGTCATGCCCATATAGCCTTATCTGCTTATGGACGGACCCCTGTACCTTGTTAGTGTTACAGGCTGACAGGTTACATCAGTCATCCTACATAGCATCTCTGCAAACAAAGTCCAATTTTGGAATGTATGAATAAATTTCTGCAAAAGCATGGTAGGAATAATAAATTTGGCACAAAAAACATTATTTATTGGAAAATGATAGAATTTATGATGGAAATATACTTGCAGGACTTTAAAATATTTTTTTTTAATTTAGAAAAGTCCAATTTTGGAGTGTATTCCGATTTCAGAATCTACCCTCGCACAAAGTTCCAAAATTGGAATAAGTCCAAAATCACCTAGGGCAGTAGGGCCTATATCACTGACTGGCACAAAACGTTTACCAGTTTACCATGTTCGTTACTGCGTTACACGTTCAGGACGTTAATAACACTGTCTGACTTTCTTCTGCAGTTCTGGCAGTCCGGCAGTCGGTGAGAAGTCAAAAATTGGACTTGAGTCCAAAATTGGACTTCGACTCCAGTTCAAGTCCAAAATTGGACTTCTGTGAGTCCAATATTGGACTTCAAATCAGCCAATTGTTCCAGGGCCTTGGGTAATTGGATCGGGCGGGATTTTTTTTTTTAATCGAAAATATATCAAAAAATAAGAGTTTTGAACAGGGGGACCTGAAATTCACCAGGGGGAACTTTTTTTATAAGGCTTTGAATTTTTACAAAAGTCCAATATTGGACTTTAAGTCTAATTTTGGATGTGACATTGAGAATCAAACTTAAAGGTACATGAAGCATGACAGATGAGAGACAGCCGGACAGCTATTAAGTTATGGAAAGTTACCTTTGCAGCTCTGTATGTATCTTCAGACTGTACTTAGAATATAGGCTAAATGGTACATTCTAGCATTCTAGGTACTTTGTACTTTACTTTTAGCATATTGTTTACATTCATGTTATGTCTAACCTTACAGCCTTATGTACCCAGGATTTTAGAGCAGTAGAGTCTTTAGGACTAGATTAGATTATGCTCCAACAAATATTTAATTACAAATTATATTTGGTGGAAACTGGTAGCAATGCCAGGTTTGCCAACAACAGCTGCTGCTAAGGCTAACTACAGTACAAGCTATGATTTCGTCTAAGCCTATGGGAGCCCTATCAGAAAGAAATACAACAAGTTGATGCTACCACCATCTCTTCTAATTTTTCCATACAACAGGAAGGGTGTTTTAAAACAGCTGTATAATGAAAGGGGATTAGTAACTGATTACAGATTAACATGTTGGGGTCTCCACATAATAAGTACAGAAGTAAGAAGTAACACACGTCATAATTATAAACCAATTGAGGGAAAGGAACAGGTTACAGAGGCAGGCTTTTCTAACTAAAGCAATAAACGGCCACTTTTGACTTTACCAATTGAAGGAGCCCTATCACCTCACCACATACTACTACTACAATCGGCATGCTGCATTACAGCTGCATTATATATATAGACCCTATTACTGTATTAAGAATGCTGTGCCGGCTTGTTGACAAAAGTGCGCCTCCACAACTCCCTTCAGCTCTTACACTCTTACAGCCTTATCACCCATGAGGCCATGACGTACATTTGCTATCAGATCATCCGCATTTTCAAGGCCAGTGTCCTTTAAGACAGTAAGAAAGATGCGTCTCAAGAAAGTCATGGGCTGTCCACCATGCTTATTCACTCCATGAGGTGCACTGGCTGGTCCTCACGGCTTAAAAGCGATGTGCGGAGGCGGCGGCTTTGTTCTAGTGTCAAGCTTGGGGGAACCAATGACCGAATGAGACACCTCCAACTCCAATGTTATATTGTGTCTGGTTGGAGTAGATGCAGAGATGTGTATATTGTACTTGACACAGTGAACCTAATCAAAACAATTAGTCAATAAACATTAACTCAATTACATAATAGGTTACAGTTTTCAGTAGTCTTATTTTTGCCATACGAAAATACCACAGGTATGGGTATGAATGAACTATACAGCTATAACTCAACTACCGCTACCGCAACCGCGGTATACACTGCTAAGGAAGTAAGGCTACCGCAAAGCCATACCACTACCGCAAAAAGTAACTACTGACAGACTGATGTCTGACTGTACGTGTGCGATCCCTGCTTATAATACTTATAATAATTAATTTGATCATTAAAATAATGTTGCATTGTAATTATGTAATATATATGTACTGATACGGGATGCAGTTTTGATTTAAATACCGATATACAGTATGGCAGCATGGGTACACTTGGAGTTGTACTAAAGTCCAATATTGGACTTTGGAGTCCAAAATTGGACTTGAAGTCTAAAATTGGACTTGAAGTCCAATTTTTGACTTCTCACCGACTGTCCGGTACACGGTAAAAACAAACATCAATCTTACAGGCTGACAGGTTTGATTACTTTGACAGTTTGATTACTTAGTGAAGTGAACTCCCTGTGCGGGAATTAAAATCTCCTAGCAGCCTACTGCTGTACTGGCCTAGAAGTACAACTTCAGTTTTGGTACATGTATCTAAAATAGGCAGATAGGGGTATTGCTGTATTGCACTGCCAGACTGCTGCACTGAATATCATAATAACTGAATAACATCTCACTCGAGTCATCTGGAGGAATGTGATTGACAACCGAACTTGATTGTAGGAAACAACTCAAGTGAAAACCAAATAACATCTTCACAATTCATAGTCTGATAGTACAGTAGTCAGGTAGTCAGGTAGTACCGGTACCGGTAATACTGCTGTACTGTAATAGACTGATCAGCTGATAGAGAGCTGATAACAACATTATTACTGTATTATGGGTTAACTGGTTAATACTGCCGCACCACCCCTATCTGCCTTCTGCCTATTGGCTGATCTGCTGATTGGGGTGTGAACTTATATTTTGCTGTTTTGTTAACATTAAACATTAAAACCAGAAACAGTAAAATTGAACGAACATTTGACCTCTGGCAGTCTTCTGGTCTTGTAAACAAATAATGTCATATTGTATAAAAAGGGATAAAACAGAAGGATTCAAGTACTGAAGAGGGCCTACTTTCAGAGTGGTCAGACTTTTCTCTAAGACCACCGCAGTCTGGCAGTTCCACAAGCTGACAAGCCTCAAGATAAAAACCGTACTTCGTCAGTTCGCCTGTGCCTGTGGTTAATTAAAAAAATCGGTTGAAACTTGTTGAAATTACAATATTGAATATGGTCTCGATACACTGGCTCGCTCATTCATGTCAATCGAGAATCGATTGACCGACAGACCGACCGAACAGCAAACAGCGCAGCGAGCCCGGGCTCGAGCACCGATTTTTCTTGATCTCGGATCCAATTCAATTCACACTAGGCTGCTAGGCCTATTCTGCCTGTCTGCTATTATATTGCAGTATTGCTATTACTGTATTACAGTATTCAGTATTATCGGTAGGCGGTAGCATCATACTGTAGGTTCAGTCATTTGTAGAATAAAATGACATATTACTGCACATTAAAATTTACTTTATTTACCTTACAACCCCTTGAAGTATTTATTAACATGTGTTTTTATTTATATTTTCATATAACCGTTTGCTTATTTTTATTAAATAATTTTTATGATTTCGTATGATGTCCGCTCCTTACAAATTTATTAAATTAATTAAATTTACATTATTTATTAGGCCTACTGATGATAATTATATGTTAATTAATTATTTATTTATTCTATTTATTTATTCCATAGACCTACTTATTCTAAATTGAATGAGATCACACTAATACATTATTCGTATTATTTCATCTTCTCGTCAATTATCATGATAATAATAACAAAATTTTCGGTTGAACAATTGGTGCACCCCTAAAAACTTAAAAAATGTTGCGTCGTGATGATATTAATTATCAGATGATTACTGTACAACAATATTTGAAAAAGAAATACAGTTCGTTTACCTACGTCCTCCTTCCTGGGTGAATCAGAAATTTTATTGTTCCATAATTGATGCGGGGGTGGTGCGAGATTTAGCGAACAGTTTAAGGAAAGTTGATATAAAAATTAACATGTTAATATATTTCTCCCCGTTGGGGTATCATCAAGTCCAAAATGTAAGAATTATTAAACTACATACAGAAAGAGCAGCACGGGCACACGTCCGTAGGGCCTTCGCGCAGCACGAGGCTCAGTTATGATATACAGATTAATATTGAGTGATTCTACTGTATCACAAACTCGGTATTTAAGAAATTTAGGCAAACACAAATAAATCAAAGAGACAAAAAATTTAAAATCTGAACTTCTAGGACCAACACAAGCGTAGATATGTAGGCCTATGATAAACAAACTCAGGTTTTTCGCCTAAAATGCTGGGACAGTAGCGGGAGTGCTTTTAACGGTCTGGTGCCCAAAGTGTTAAAGGTGCCTAAAATATTTTCCCATTAATTTTAAGCAATTTTACTGAGGACATTACAGTATTAAAAGTTCAGGCCCGTTTCCGCAGCTTTTTTTTGAGATTTATTTCAAGCTTTTTTTTAGTTAAAACAATTTCTAGAAATTCATTGCTTCAAAATTAATCTGATAATTTTCGAATGCTAAAATCTAAAATCTAGAATAAAGCTCCAAAAAAAAGCTCAAAAAAAGCTTGAAAAAAGCTCAAAAAAAGCTGGGTCGAATATCATAATTATCTAATTCTAGACCATTCATATTATATCTTCATTTTAACTGAACGTTAGAATAGACATAACAAGCTTGAAAAAAAGCTCAAAAAAAGCTTGAAAAAAGCTAAAAAAAAAGCTATAAATGTAGCTCAAAAAAAGCTTGGAAAAAGCTAAAAAAAAAGCTATAAATGTAGCTCAAAAAAAGCTTGAAAAGATGCTAGAAATACCGCTCAAAAAAAAGCTGCGCGGAAACGGGTCTTTCCTAATTACTGTACAATATGTGAATTTTTTATTTATCTTAATGCGATAACATAAAACAACTACAGTAGTTACCTTAAGTAACAATAAATTAGAAAAATTGATTCCTCTTCATATTAGTAAGAAAGCAAAAATTAATGATTTTTTTCAATAAATTAATGCCATTGTCACTATAGTAACATAATTAATTGTGGGGGACAGCAGAAGCAACTCATAAAATACGAACATTTTTCAGAATATGTGAGAGATCCTTAACTAATCCTCTGTGTAGTACAGTAGTAAGTAATGTACAGTAGTAAAGTTGGCCTACAATAACTACAGTAATCGGCAGTATGGAATATAACATGAACAATTACTGCCTTGCTCCAAACTTGAATGTACGCGAAAAGATAATTACCAACTTAAATAATAAATATGAAGCATTGCGAGAGAAAGTCATGGAGAAAATGACGAAGACTAGAATTAATATAGAAAAGGAAATAGCAAACCTTAATAGGCTTTGGGATGAATACAACCGAAAACGTGAGAGTGAGCAAAGTCGCATAAAGGAGCCACGTTTATATAACCTGAGTAAAGATATCGGGTGGGTGTTGCATAAAAAATATAGACTTTAAATTAAGGACTTTTTTGTGGAATTATTGGAACATTACGATTAGAAAATTTAGTAGTGTTTTATAAACTCTTTAGAAGAACTAATACAATTACTCTGAATTTATGAGTCGATTAATAATTCCAGACCAATATTATTATTCTGGAGAGTTTTGTGCTACAGTAATAGATTATCTGACTTGTAATTTGTAGAATTAGACTAATAATACAAGACCATGTTTTTAATCCAAACCCCCTAGGATTAGGAGTACAGCCTGTATTTGCAATTCAATTTCCATGAAATCTACGATTATTAGAGACCTGGATGAGAAGCTTAAACGTTATAAAGAACAGTTGTCGTCTTTGAAAAAAGAGATGCACAGGCAGGTCCTTGGAATGCTTCAAGAGGTAAGGTTTATATTCTGGAAACAGACAACATGCAGTGTGATTGTGGAAATTTAAAGGTGGTATTGTGAGTATAAAGCTCGGCGTATGTTACTGGATGTGTTGACTCCAGCGCGGATTCGTTGTTCGAGTGATTTCGTCATTTTTGATAGAGCTACAGTACCCACCCATACCTTTGCTTTCCTAACTTCAAATACAGTACATTATTGTACAGTATGTATATACAGTAGGTATACAAGCTTGGGAATACAAGCTTTGTCATACTTTTTTAAATTTTTTTCTTCGCGCAAGTGTTAAAGGTGTGAAGTTGTCTTCCATGTTTAGGTAGTGCATATTGTAACAATAGTGTATTTAATGGTAGCTAATTTAAAAAAAAATAAAAAATTTGTTGATATAATCATGGACTTCTAGAATATAATTTATATCAGGACTGGAAACTACAGTACAGGCTCATTCCATGTAAAGTGCGGGACATTCGTACGACTCTTTGTGCATACTTTAGTACTGTACATCAAGAAAACGAACTAAAATATTATACAGTAGTGCTTGTGTTTCTAAGAAAAACCAATTATCGGTTAAGTATAAAAAAGCAGTTTGGAAAACCAGCAGCAGTTTATGACTCAGAATGATTGTTTCAAAAAATTGTAAAGTACGGGACGCGTACGAAAGTGAAATTCTCAACTGTCAACTTCATTGCTAAAGTTCAGCGAATTGGGTAAAGTTAGTGACAAGCTGTTTTTTTCGTGATGTTCCTGGATATGTAGGGAAAATAATTTAGCCTTTAGTAAGATGGTAGGTAACATCAATGAAACAGGGGAGTAGTTTAAGTGCAGCAAAGACATATAAAGTGTGGGACATTTCACTGTAAAGTGCGGGACACGTGCGATTTTATCATTTATAAACACATTAAATCGTTAATTATTACATTATTCCGTCTAAATCAGTGATAGTTATAAACTTGTCAGTGAGATTGCTACATATAATTTGAACTTAAAGATGAATGACAATGCAACTAACCCTAACCAAAATACTAAACCTATCCTACCAAACTTAGTTGGCTCTGTAAAGCTCCTTACTACTGTGTACATGTTTATGTGTGACTGCCTGTCAAGTAAGTGTTAAAGTATTTAAGGGGGGGGGGGGGGGGGGGGGGGGTACACCATTTTGGTCCAAAATATGTCGAAATTTGTTTATGGTCTATTATAATGCACCATTGAATGGTGTTTCCAAATCTGAAAACCGCTATTTAATAGCTCTTTTAGTTTTCAAGTTATGTAAATTTCCATTTAGGGAATCCTATTGAAATTACTATTACTATGTATAATGAAAGGTCGATTATCTCCAAATATTTTTTTCATGAAATTGTCAACTTCAAAACCCTACTTACTACTTCTACAATTTTTGAGTAATTAGTCTGAAACTTCCTGTGGGTGTCTAGATAGCCACCGTGCATAAAAGTATCAGACAACTTTTCGAAATTTTTTGTTAATAAAATTTAATACTATTTATAAAAAACCTAAAAATTAGAATAAATTTGCAGCGCCACCTAGCGGTGCAGAATTATTTTAACAAAATTTCGCCTGATAGTTATGTTGTCCCATCTTTGATCTATCATATCAAAAAACTTTCATGTGATTAGGTTCAAAACTGTGAAAGCCTTGCAACCAAGTTTTTGTTTTTGTTAACTAGTATTAACTAATATTAAATAGCGAACAAAATTTTTTTTCTGACCTGTCATGTAGAATGGCATCTTAGGCACCTATATACCATATTTTAGCCAAAACCAAACAATTTTGAAACGCTGAGAGTGATAAATCGAAAAGTTGTCCGAAAATGTTGTACCCATTTTCTTTTATTTAAGTGCGCTGTAGTCCTAATGTAATACAGATTACATAGACATTAGACCTGGAAGGAACTGTAGTGCACCCATAAAACCGTTAATAAATAGTAGCGTACCATGTACGCTACTAGGCCGTGGCGCATATGGGAGATTGTACAGTAGTACGCTCCAGCCAGGAAGGGGTTAATAGCAGGCCTATGAATATTATTCAGAGTATGACAAAACTAATAATAATAGGAATTAAATTTTGAGGATATTTACTGAAATATATGTGAACATCATGAATTTTTTCATAGTGTGGGGCGAGACACGAATGGCGAGCCATCAGCGAACTGATATAATTATACTATGGCCGTTTTTCAAAAGTCTGTGTGTGTGTGTGTCGGAAGCCATAAATGTCGGAAGCCATAATCTAAATTAATATCTTCAGCTAAATTGTATAGTTGAGTCATTTTGAACGGTCTCTCCATGGAAATTAATTATTTAGCACCATACGAGTAAAGTTATTTTGTACAGAAATTAGATATCTGGAATCCATGTACCCCATTCCATTATAGTTTTTTATTTTTTCAAGTGATTTGCGTTAATAAAGGTATTTTTCATTGATGTAAACATAATTAACATTGTAAATTCATACGCTGATTCCATTCTCCGCCATAGAGCCTAAGGCATGGCAAGGGCAGCCGTGTCCAATAATATTTCTTGAAGTTGTAAATTACTACTAACATGGCAAGCTAAAGTCATTGACCAAGCCAGTGCCTAGGCTAGCACACAAGGACACAACTGTAGTAGTCTTGTAGAAGGAATAGTGCTCCTTCAATACATCACAACAGACATCAATTCATTTGCCTGTGCCTACCATAACATAACATATATCCTTGATTTCCAATCACCTCTCACCACAATTATTATTAGTAATTAAAAGTTTTAATTCGGTTTGTCTTTCCGTTATCTGGTTATCTGGTTATTCAGTTATTGCATTATTAATAAATAAATGTTTTAAAATATATCTTACGAAATATGGTTAATAATTAAAACTTGTCGCTAACATTCTCGCTATCGGGGTGCTGATTACATTTCTGATGTCAGTTTTTACGTTTACATAAATCTAGTCTGTCTGTCTGTCGGTCATTCTGTTAGTCTGTCTGTCAAAACATAAAAAATAATTCAAATTAACTAACATTCTCGCTATGGGGGTTTTAAGGGGTGCTGATTTCATTTCTGATGTCAGTTTTCAGGTTTACATAAATCTAGTCTATCTGTTTGTCGGTCTTTCTGTCAGTCAGTCAGTCAGTCTGTCAAAACTTAAAAAAATAATACAAACTAACTAACATTCTCGTTATGGGGTTTTAATGGGTGCTGATTTCATTTCAGATGTCAGTTTCACGTTAAATAAATCTAGTCTGTCTGGCTGTCGGTCTGTCGGTCTTTCTGTCAGTCAGTCTGTCAAAACTTAAGAAAGTATACTACATAACTAACCAACATTCCCGCTATGGGGGTTTTAAGGTTCGCTGATTTCATTTCTGATGTCAGTTTACACGTTTACATAAATCTAGTCTGTCTGTCTGTCGGTCTTACTGTCAGTCTGTACTACTGTACTGTACTGTGGTTGGCATTACGCCATATATACCTAACATTGATAATACAGTCTACAATACAGCCTATCTGCAGTACAGAATGAATTTTTTCCCATGAAGAGCACTAATTGTCTTTAATACTATCCACCAATATACCTAGACCAAGAGTCTTCCAATAAAACATGTATTCCAGCATGACGTCCACTGCACGTCTTAGTGTTGTCCATGGTGACATGCACTGGACGTCATAGGCTCTAAGGGGTTAAGCAACACGGTCCCTACTTCGCCCTGTCGTCACCCCAGGAGTTTTTAAGGAGTCAAAATCGTAGAAAAAATTCCCGAAGTTTGCGACGTTTGCGAAATAAACTAAAATTTAAACAAATACAAAAACAAAATAAACATTAAACTAAAATATATGTCACAATATTGATCTGTCTGTAGCTGGTCAATGAATCTCTCATAAATTTGTTAATTAGTCGCTGCTCAGTCATTGAACATTTGAACACGTGCTGCTCAAAGACCCCACAACGTGTCTTAATAGCAGATATTGATATGAAGTAATTAAATGTCTGTTATGATTATTCCAGTTGAAGTTCTTCCATCGAAATGCACGCTCACTCTACTTCCTTTGATATTTCTACTTTTTGTCCCGCACTTTACGTAAAGTGCGGGACACCTGTTTACCACAAAACACGAAACACCACAAACAAACTAAGTACCCCAGATTAATGACACATATATTTGTGCTTTACAAACGACAAAACATCATTCTATTATAATATGTCTACAGTATCCTGTACAAACAAAATATGGTGTTCAGCGTAAAGTGCGGGACATTATGATGTAAGCAGATTATGAGCACTGAATTTTTAGACACAACGTTGTTTTAATTGACAGCAAATGATTTCATTCGAAAATATGATTGTTTTGCTTCGAATAGTACTCTATTACGTTGCATTCTGCCTAAAGCTACTCATAAAACGCTGTTGTCATATTATGCACTCAGTTAACTGTATTTTTGCAGTTTGAGAGGTAAGGGCGAATAACACCAGATTTCAGAAAGTTAACCAATTTTGATGCGGTTTTTTGTGTTGAATTTGTAAACCGCATCATATATTGGTTCTGAAAATTGATATGAGAAGCAATAATATTTTTTTCAAAATTGGCACTGCGGTTGACATTTGCATTTGACAATTGCATGGAATGAGCCTACAGTAGGTGAAGCTATATACAGTATATATAAATACCAGTAGGGGCCAACTTTAGGCCGCGTTCACACTACCGAACCGAGTCAAAATCAAAGTCAAAAGAAAATAAATATAGCTAGCAATAATAAATAATAATACATTATATACATTATGCCTTTCTAGAAAAAATTAAATTTCATGTAATGTGTTTTACATTTTGACTTTGACTCAGTAGTGTGAACGCGGTCTAATTAATTGCTGCTACTGTAGTAGCCCTAATGGTGTGTGTAGCATGTAGACTCGTCCTTAGCGCTAATTTTATATGTCATAGCCGAATTTATCTTCACTTATCACAAGCGGGTTCATGGAGTAGGCCTAAAGATTTAATTGCTGAAGGGCACCCGCGGGAAATTTGAATTTCACTTATTTCAGTTTCGGCGTTTTAGGCTTATTATCATAATGGACTATCTGTTCCACCAGTATACCAATAATATCATTCAGCCATACAGATTAATTCGAGTTTACAGGTTATACGTAATGTGTTTTATTCCAAAATTGTAACATTACTCAACGCCGTTAGTATATTAACAGCGAGTTGTTATTTAGCACTTTACAACTTTTGAGGACATTGCAGCATTGTATTTGCCTGTACATTTAGTATTGTATTTGGTGTTATCCGTTAAGTAATGTCCCCTTAGTGAACATTACTTAACGCCCGTCATTGGTTACCACGAAAACAATGGTGGAAATTTGCCTGATAGCCAGATAGGCCTACTGCATTACCTACCGGTAGGCTGGGTATAGCTATTAATAACCAGTAGGGCCTAGCTATATTATTATAACATGGCTCCAAACGCCACCATAAATATAAGCTAACATAGGTGTATTTATAACATAATTTATGACATTTTTTTACATTTATTTATACAGCAACTAATTTAATTTGTGCAGTTTCTATCACTTATAATATATATACAATCATTTCGTAATGTTAAAATTTTGGAATAAAACTACATACATGCTTGTGGCAAAAGTACTTTATTCCAAAATTGTAACATACTTCAACAGATACCTTATAGTGCTTTTCTAGTACTGATGGATAGCTGGCCATGCAGGGATTCCAAATATGTAACTCAATCTATCTTTCGTTGAACAATGGCTGAGATCTGAGCGTTCAAATGTTGCATGGTTTTGCACCTGCGTGATGTTGTTTTATTCTATTAAATAAAACGCCATAAATTATTCTAGAATATATTGTTTATGTATGAATAGCTACATAATAGTATGATTATAGATTTATTGCATTATTGTTGCCCAGCCACGAATGGGATAAACAAAATGTTCCAGAATATGGTGTATTTATTAAATATAATAAATGGCCTGCATGAAGCAAATACATGCAACTTTAGAATATCCATATCTCAGCTATTTCCCAACGAAATTCAAATGTTTTTACATATTTGGAATCCTTGCACGACCAGCTTTCTAACTGTACCAACAAATCACGATAAATGAGGTTCAAGAATAACTGCAGTGTAACTGGTGAAATATCACCGGAGACTCCATTTTTCAAACGCTTGTATCTAAAGATTAAAATAAAAAATTAAAATTCTGGCTCACCCGCGGATGAAGTGGGAGGTTAAACTATGTTTTTAAAATTTTATGCAATCTCATTAAGATTTGTAGTTTTTTTTTTTGGGGGGGGGGGGGGGGGGTGTGGTCCAGGTAGGTTACCTGAATAACGACATTATTGCAGGACATGGTTTTATCCTTGGTAACAAATTTCAGATTTTTTTGGTTTTACAGTAATTATATTGATTATAGAAAATTATTGTGTGTGACGGGGTCAGAAATAGTTGCTGGACACATTCAAAAACATTGCGCAATAAAAGTGTCTGTGTCAGTTTCATTTTTGTCGTAACGGTTTTCGGCTTTCGTTTGTCTGCTGTCAGTTGTAGGCGTAGTGTTTACACCGACCTAATTACCGGGCTAATACGATGCAAAAGGCTACGGTATTTCGTCATTCCCAAAATATCAATGAGTGATGCTTTCAGTTTGCCTTAAACTCATTATAAAAAACAATGGCCCAATTCAGTTTGCATTTACACGCTTTAACTGTCATTTGTAAACCTACTAACTCGGGCTATTTAAGTTAAGTATGAAATTTTAGTTTTACAATACTCGTCTCCTTCATTAGTCCGTCGTTGAGTTCGTCCTGAAGGCAAAACGCAAATTTTACTTGGTAAATTTCAAATCTTTTGCCAAACAACATGTGTTCCAAGTTTGGTTAAATTTCATCGAGGATTAGCGTTAGTAGAGCGTGGGCAACCCTCGTTTCCGGATAATTTTTTGATGAGTTTTGGTTGTAAGATTGATATTAAGCCATTCAAGGAGACAATTCATGCGTTAGTAGACGCGGACCTTTGCGCGATTTCGCGCTTGTTAGTTTACCTTCTGGTCAGAGGTTCAAAAAGTTAAACTTTCTGAAACTACAATAATTAATGTAGAACTGTAAAAAGTTGATATAAGTTATTTGAATCTTTTTCAGAATATTCCAACAAATAATCAGACAATGGATGTTGAGCAAAGTACCAGGAATGGTCATCATCAAAGGTATAATCCAGTGGTAGGCCAATGTGATGATGGCAAGGAGTACGACTCTGATAATAGTGGTGTGTTGCAAAGCTCGATAGGGAGTGGAAACGAAGATGAATTCCTGCCGAGTCTACAGGTACGTCCTTCCTCTTCGAGCGACGAATCGATGTACGTCACCCCTCCCACCACCTCGCTCCCTCCTATTAAAGATAATCGCACCAAGGTTGAGCAGACACCATGGTTGAGCAGATATCGTAGACTACCTGGGTACCTAAGTGGATTAATGTGGCCCAGTCATCCAACCCCGCCATAAAGTGTGTCTGGATTAGTCGATTTCATACAATTCCTTGTGTGCTAATTGCACTGGCAAGAAGTTTTAATTCTCATTTGTTCATTGATAATTCTTTCAGTTTATATAATAATTGTATACAATTAAAAAAATCATCATTATTATTAGATATACAGTTGTATTTTCGCATTTGAAAACAAAATCATGTTTTAATATTTTTGTTGTAATCAGGGGTCGTACCTATGCGTAATGCGTTCTCGTTTGTTCAGGACGAAATTAACTTCGTCCTGAATTTAACATCATTATAATTGGATGATTAGCTTGGATTATTATAGCAGAACCAAATTAACTATTATTATTATGGGAGTCCATGCTGGGCTCTAACTGCCGAGGACACCAAATCTCTGGATGGCACTTTCACAAGAATGCTGCGTCGGGTTCACTGTGTCAAGTACAATGAACACATCTCCAACCAGACACTATATAACATTGGGGGTGTTCCATTGGTTCCCCCAAGCTTGACACTAGAACAAAATCGCCTCCGCTTTGCAGGACATTGCTTTCGCCATGAGGAACAGCCAGTGCATAATCTTGTGTTTAGTTGGCCTCATGGAGCGAATAAGCATGGTGGACCGCCCATTACTTTCTGACTTTCTTGAGACGCATGGACACTGGCCTTGAAAACGCGGGTAATTTAGCAAATGTCATGGGTGATAGGGTACTGTGGCGGCGCAATTTTGTCGGCAAGCCGGCACAGCATTTTTAATATATGTCATATATATATAATGCAGCTGCAATGCAGCACACCGATCTTAGTAGTAGTAGTAGGACGCAATTATACTAATTCATTCTTCTCATGTATCTTCTGTCCCATCACCCAGTGAATCTGGACCTTATCCTCCTTTATAGGCCATCCTCCTCTTGGGGTGGTTAGGGTTGTGTTGTCGTTGCCATTTGTATTCCACTTGGGTTCTTTGTTAGGATGTCTGGAGGTAGACTTGTTCTGCCGACGGAACTAGAGTCTCTATGGAGCAGAGGCCGAACCATAAACCCACTCCCACCATCATCCACTATGAGGGACCTCCTCGTGGTACTCTGGAACAGAGCTCGCCTCCTAACTCCTAATACAATATATTGTCCCTCTACTTTACAACAATGGTCATCTTCTGATTACTGGAATTATACTATTTCCTCTACAGTACAATAGCCACCACCATATAGTTATTTCACTTGATTGTGCTTTAGCTAATACCGATAGTCATTAGTGACTGAAGCTAAAGCTGACAAAGCTAGAAGAGATAACACCAGCACATATATTACGCGAAAGACTGGCACAAGTGCTAATAGATATGGATGATAACGATGACTACCTCTCAAATCGGACATGGAAAGTAGCAAACGCTATGACAACAGAATTCTGGGAAAGGTGGATAAGGGAATATCTACCAACGCTAAATGGAAGAAAAAAGTGGCGAGAGGAACAGAAGGACTTGAAGAAAGGGGACCTAATTATGGTCACGGACAATAATATTGCAAGCAGTGATTGGAGATTAGCAAGAGAAGTTACATGTCACCAGGGGAAAGATGGACATATTCGGAGAGTGGAATTCCGAATTGGTGGTAAAATCGGTGAGAAGAAGAGGAAGACATATACAAGGCCGATAACCAACAAACTGTTATTTAGTGGATGATTCGGAAAGTAGAAAGTTAGAAAGATATGTTTGGTATGAAGTATGGTACATATGCTAGGGAATTAGGGAGTTAGATAGATATGTATAGTATAAAGTACGGTGCATATGCTAGATAAAGAGCGTAGTAGATGAGTGGAGTATATATTACATACGCATGTGATTTTGTATATAAACGTGTTAGTTTTAGTTAGGTACGTATCGTGTGAAGTACGATGCGTAGGTACGGATCGGGGAGAGTAGAGTTAGATATATATCACATAAGGTACGATAGAAAATGTATAATATAGTATGTATAGATATAATTAATTAAATAAAATAAAAAAATTATAATATAAAAGATAATTACTCCGGAAAGTAATTAAAATTTAACAGAATGTAAATTAAAGTAAAATACATAGTAAGAGTGGTACTTAGGCCACTGAGATAATAAATAATACAGTTGGATCCACTTGTTATCACAATTAGCTACTGAGGAAACAATGACTATGACCAATAACTATGACCAATAACATCTATGTTTGACAAATACATTTGGCGTGTGGAAAGGATAACAGATGAAAGGGGGGGGGGGGGGGGGATATGGAGGTAGAGAATATCTGGATGGTGGTGGATGGATGGAGGTGAAGTTATAAAGGGGTGTGCGGGAATGGGAAAGAGCATGAGTGTAAGAGTCAGATAAAGTGGTACTTTATATGCCTAGCGGAGTAACGGGACAAAGTGATGTGTAATGGGCAGAATTAAAAGTTTCACAAGGCCTGGAGATCGAGATGAGGTGAGTTAGTGCGGAGAGTTGGGGAAAATAGCACCACAAAATTATCAGAGAGAGGATAATGCGAGTAGGCTCTACACAACCTTATGATACTGTTTGACGCAGGTATCATATTGAGAGAGATCAAAGGATCCAAAAAAAGGCACAGACTGGCAGTCTGGGACCTAAAAGATAACCCACCTCAACCATAATTCACAAAAGTGAATTAAAATCTGTGAGCGTTGAGGGGGTTGAACCATCGTTAAACGCGTTATTTCCGAGGAAAACACCAGGAAGATAACAAGGGGGGGTGTTATAGTTGCACCCAAATGCTACTGAGGGTTTTTAAGCAATATAGGAAAGCCGTCAACAAAAGGGAAGCCAATACAAAGTTGGCAACCCAAGAACGCAATAATAGGTTTTGTCGGCACCAAACCTATTACACAAGAAGGGGGAAGTAGCTTCACTAACTCACATGGGAAACTTCCATTGTGCAATATGTAGGTAGGAATATACGATAAACCATGTAGCCAGATAAAGGGCCACGTTGGCAGTTGTATACTAATCAGCTGATTACAACGCCGGTCCAATCACAAGCCTATAGATAGATAGATAGATTTATTTATACATTATGTAAAAAACAATAACAAATACACCAAACAATGTACCGGTATAAAGGTATTGTCCAACATAACATATAGGATTACCCCTAAAGCTTTGCAGCTTATTTCCAAGGGGGTCCTTTATGTTACTTGGTTACAAATACAATATTACACTACGCTAACCTAAAACCAATATAAAACGTAATTACACTATGTACATGTACAACTTTACCGAGAGCGTGACAATGTCCGACTCAACGATAAAGATATAATGTACAGAACAATTTATTATAAAACGTAATTACAGTATAAATAGTAAATAATTAATAAACTAATAACTTACTGTAGGACTATTGTACCTATTTTTACATTGCACACGGAGGTGAGATTTAACTGCAGATTTAAAATAATGTTGATTATTTAGGTTTTTAATTTCATTAGGCAGATCGTTCCAATTTTTAATACCGTTAAAAAAGAAAGTATCATATTCAAAGGATTTACAATTTGGGAGGTAGAAGTTTGAAGCACTAGTTCTGGTACTGTAAGAGTGTGTATCGCGTACTCTGTTGAATTTTTGTTTTAGGTAATTGGGACATTTACCATTATACATATACACTTTATGCACATGGTTAAGGCGTAGCTGCTTAACTCTACTATCTTAAGTTAAGTAGTCCAGATTCAGAAAAGTCATCTGGAGTTAGGTGGTGCCTAGGTTTGTAGTCTTTAATAAATCGTACTACTTTATTCTGAGCTACTTGTAATTTACATTTAAGCTGTTTGGTTAAGCCTTCATACCAAGAAGGGCATGCATAGTCCATGTGACACTGTATTAAAGAAGAGCAAAGTAACTTGCGGGAGTCGGTGTTCAAACTATTTTTATTTCTGTATAGAAACCTAAGCCTACTGTTAACTTTCGAGAAAATATTTTTCACTATGCTTTCTCCTGATAAGCAGTTATCCAATGTGGCGCCTATATATTTAACTTCCTTTTTATTTTCAATCTTATGTCCATTACTAGTGACTTCAAACTTAGTTACCTTCTTTAACTTTCTTTTGGAACCAAACAAAATACTTTCAGTCTTACCGTAGTGAATGGATAGCTTATTATCAACCAACCACTCATTACAGGGTTCAAGAACTGCACTTAACTTTTGGGAAATATGGATAGGATCTTTATGAGAGAAAATAAGAGCACTGTCGTCGGCATATAAAATGAGTTTAAAATCGGGACTACTTATCATTTCATTTACATAGCATACAAAAAGCAGAGGACCTAATAAACTACCTTGCGGTACACCACAGGTAATCTCTTGTACAGTAGACTGCGATTTGCTAATGACTACAGTAGTCCCACAATAGTCAAACAGTTTAGATAATTTAGATAGATAGTGAACTAATTAGTACTGCCGCCCAGCGCAGAAGTATAATACCTAATAGTATATGTAATCATGCAGTCACGCTAATATATTCAGTTATATTCATTTATATACATACTATAGTCTACAAATAAGTCTAACTCTTTTAACTGTATTTACGGTTCCTTCCAGACCGGGGCGAGTACGATAGTCGCGCAATCTAAAGTTTACGGTACGGCGCGCGAACGCACAACCCCGTTACCGTAACATTATGAGCTCTATATTATTATGTAGCCCCAACACGTGTGAGCCTGGCATCTTCGTTATCCATCAACAAAATTGCCTCAAGTCAGCATTTTATGTCTCACAGTTTATTTCAGCCAGAGTTAACATTCCATGTCCCTAAAGGGCATGCAGACTATGATCTTTCTTAGTTTTATGTTGTAATCACCATCAGAGAAAGACCTGTTTGATATCTGGAGCACGACATCCCAAACAGAACTGTTAATACAATCCCTGTAAGTCCAGATTCCTGTTAGGAATTATATTGCGAGAATCAATCGATTGATGCACATGCGGCCCATTTTATCCTGCCGATATATTTCAGACGCCCTTTGGGTCATCCGCCGCGCTAGTTTGATTTTATATTTTTGATGTTATTCGACTGGCAAAATTGAAGGAAATATTCCGTGATTATTTAAATGGTTTGTGGGGCGAGCCACGAAAGTAAGCGAGCTGAGCATACGGGTACCACTAACTTAATCGGTGTGTCTGTCGTTCAGTCGTTCTGTTGTGTTCAATTTTAAACGTTAATACTACTACTACTAGATCGAGCGAACTCGGACAGTGGAAATGAGATCCTTCCGGGCTTCCCGATCCTCCATAGTTGTCGCAATTTCGTTTCTCCCAAGTTCAGTATCCCTTTCAAGTTGATCTATATATGTTATGGGCGGTCGTCCACGACTACGCTTTCCATGAGTTGGTTGCCAGAAAAATAGATCTGGTATGACCTCGTCTTTATTTCGCCAGCAGTGCCCACTGAATCTTAATCTGCGTTCACGGAGGGTGGTTTATACAGGTGGTATTGTACCATAAAGCTCGGCGTTTGTCATGTGTTGTCTCCAGCTGGTGTTTAGGGCTGCCCTTAGTAGTAGTCTTGTGTAGCAACCATCAATTCGTTGTTCAAGTGATTTAGTCAGTGTCCCGGTCTCACCCCCGTATAAAAATACACTTTCCACTGTGGCTCGAAAGAACTTAGTCTTCAGGTGCCTGTAGAGATCTGATTTCCAGATGGTATCCATTTTTGATAGAGCTACCCAAGCCTTTGCTTTCCTAACTTCTATGTCCTTTTTGCTACTCTCTATCCATGATCCTAGGTACTGGAAGTCATCAACCTTCCTTAGTTGAATATTATCAATGGTTGTCAAGTTTCCATCAACATTAAAAGTCATGAATTCGGTCTTGGTAGCATTTATATGCAATCCAACCTCCTTAGCAGCCCTCTCCACTTTATTTAGTAGAAGCTGTGCATCTGCTAGCGTATTAGAGAGCAGGGCGATGTCATCCGCAAAGTCGGTGTCTGTGACTGTAGTGTAGTTGCCGGATATCTACTACGTCTGCGTTCTTGAAGTGTGAATCCCAGATCTTTACCCTTTGTGGCCGTCCTCTTTGCGTAATCCAGTACAATTACAAATAGTAATGGTGCTAATGTGTCACCTTGCAGTACGCCAGCCAGGATTGAGAAAAACTCAGTTTCACCATCTGGTGAGAGTACCTGTGCTTCTGTGTCACAATATAACAATCCAATGCCAGCAACGATTACTTCTCTAAACGTTAATAACTCAGCCAAATGTTAATGAAATATATCCAAACTTGGTACTCATCTATTCTGGCAAAAGTTTAGAAATTTTCCAAGTTGAATTTCCGTGTGGCCTTCGAGAAGCGAAGATAATAGCAGTTGATTAGGGTAAAAACAGCATTTTCAACCTGCCTCTTAATGGATTTTAATTATTTTCTACAGTAGTATAAGATTTACATAATTATATTTAAGAATTATACAACTGTATTCCCCATCCCCATGCTTGCAATAGCAAGCATGCCTAGCCTACCTTGGAAAGGGAACCAGTCCAACCACACCTCACCTCAACTCAAAGGCAGCTTTGTAATAAGCCAGACTAATAAGCCAGTTTGGTTATTGTGTTTAGCTTACAAAATGATTGGCCTAGTACTTAAACATGATTCTTCAGAATAATTAGCTAAATAATTTCGTTGAGGTGTTGCGTGTTGACATGATAAATTAATATCTCAGTATCAATACTATCGGCATAAGCTAAGTTGTATATTTCTTACAAATTGGGTTGCCTCCACGCCTAAAATATTTAATATATTACTTTATGAGTTAATGTTACCAATAACATGAGTTTATTGTTTTCTTTTTTGGTTAAGTAAATTAAATAATATGTGATCTTTAATTATATTTGCTAGAAATTTGTGCTGTTTGTATACACCATGTCCCGTAATATAGTGTCATTTTCGGATGACACGGACCCCCCCCCTCCCCCCAGATTTTTCTACAAATCTTTATCATATTGCTTGAAATTTGAAACACCACTAGTTCCACTCACCGTCGATGACCCCATGAAGCCGGAATTTTCGATTTTGCCTTTAAATCTTTTTTATAAGTGTTTTAAAAGAGTGTCTTTTGCGAAATCGCACCCTCCGT
>JAUCBJ010002624.1:0-17933 GCA_032718475.1 Nemertoderma westbladi | reverse complement strand
TTACGTATTCGAAGGTCCTCACTACGCTACGTCGGGTTCACTGTGTCAAGTACAATGCACACATCTCCAACCAGACACTATATAACATTGGAGGTGTCTCATTGGTTCCCCCAAGCTTGACACTTGAACAAAGCCGCCTCCGCTTTGCAGGACATTGCTTTCGCCGTGAGGACCAGCCAGTGCAAATCTTGTACTTTGGCAGCCTCATGGAGTGAATAAGCATGGTGGACAGCCCATGACTTTCTTGAGACGCATCTTAAAGGACACTGGCCTTGAAGATGCGGATAATCTCGCGAAAGTCATGGGTGATAGGGAGTTGTGGCGGCGCAATTTTGTCGACAAGCCGGCATAGCAGCATTCTTAAAACATGCAGCTGCATTGCAGCATGCCTTTTGTAGATTGTATGGCGACGGCACGATTTTGTTGTTATGCAGACATATCAATATCGAAGCGCAGCTGCAATGGAGCATGCCGATTATAGTAGTAGAAGTATTCCGTCGGTACCAACAAACCGCTATAACTTTGAAGACTAATTGTAGTCCTAAAGATTGAAAGCAAAAATATAAATTCTGACTCACCCACGAATAAGAGGCGAGATCAAAGTGTCTCTGTGGAACAATATGTCAAAGTATTACTACTAGGATCGGCATGCTGCATTGCAGCTGCATTTTTAAGAATGCTGTGCCGGCTTGTCGACAAAATTGCGCCGCCACAACTCCCTATCACCCATGACATTTGCTAGATCATCGGCATCTTCAAGGCCAGTGTCCTTTAAGATGCGTCTCAAGAAAGTCATGGGCTGTCCACTATGCTTATTCACTTCATGAGGCTGCCAAAGTACAAGATTATGCACTGGCTGGTCCTCATGGCGAAAGCAATGTCATGCAAAGCGGAGGCGATTTTGTTCTAGTGTCAAGCTTGGGGGAACCAATGAGACACCTCCAATGTTATATAGTGTCTGGTTGGAGATGTGTGAATTGTACTTGACACAATGAACCCGGCGTAGCATTCTTGTGAATGTGCCATCCAGAGATTTGGTGTCCTAGGCAGTTAGAGCCCAGCATGGATCTCCCATAGAGGAGTACTGGAACTACTGCTGCTCTAAATAATCGGACCTTAAGTTTCCGATTAATTCTCGGTCGACTTCCAAATCCTGGAAAGCCTATTCAAGGGTGCCCATGCCTTTCCCTTACGTATTCGAAGGTCCTCACCTGACTTCCGGATCCATGATCCCAGGTAACATAAGTCGTCCACATGCTCAAGCATGCCATCCTTTGAGCTTATGCTCATCCGATCAGAGACTTGCTGAGGACTTTCAAAGTTAACTGTCAAAATTTTGGTCTTTCTGGAGTTAATAAAAAGACCAACACCTAGAAGCAGCATGTTCTAATGAGCTGAGGAGCCGTTGGGCTCCCTCTAGTGATTCTGAGAGTGATTCAGTTAGGTACTTGGCAGGATTTCCTCGGTGGTGGGTAGTAGTAGGTGGAGTTGTCATCAGCCCATCATCATTATGATGATCTAAGGACATGCGTAGAACATAGTCAACAACAATTATGAACAAGAATGGTGCAAGTGTGTCTCCCTGGAGGACGCCCCATAACACTTCAAATGGTTCTGTGTCACCGTCAACAGTAGACACAAATGTTGTCAAACCATCGTATACTGATCTGATTGCTGCAATAATTTCATCAGGAATCCCATATAATGAAAGTATGCTGAACATACGTGAGCGAGAGACTGAATCAAAGGCCTTGAAGAAGTCAACAAAGATAACAGCCAGATGCCTGTCTTTCTTTTGTGATAACTCTTCTACTACTACTAGTATCGGCATGCTGCATTGCAGTGGCATTTTTTAGAATGCGGCTGCCATGGTCCTTCACGACCTTTACGGAACCCATTCTGATTTCCACGGAGCAGTCTCTCAATGGGATCCCTGATGCGATTTAATCGAATTATATTGTATAGCTTTGCAGCAATCGAGATCAATGAGATTCCCCGAAAAGAACCATAGAGTATTAGGTTGCCCTTCTTGGGAACTGGCACCAACTTATTTGTTTTCATTTCTTGTGGGACTCTTGTTGTTCGGTACATGTCTACTATGATGGGATAGATGAGCTTTAAACACTCAGGTATTTTAAAGACCTCAGGGGGAACACCATCTACTCACTGGCACGATTGGTCTTAATGCTCTTTGCAGCAGCCTTCACTTCTGCAAAGGAGATATCGCCAATGGGAATATCTGGGAGTACAGACTCAGACACTTTTACTTCTATAAAGTTATCAGGCAATACCCTGTCATTATTGAGGAGCTTTTCAAAGTGGGCCTTCCAACCATTGAGGCGATCGATCGGCTGGTGATTCAGCCTTAACCTTGGTGGTTGGTTGGCTTTTTCGACCAGCAAGCAAGTTTATCGATCTCCATGCCTGGGATGATTGCCTGCTGTCGTCAGCATCATTGATGGCATCAACCTGTTGGTTTATTAGCTCCTGTAAATTAACAGAGTACTGCCTGTTCAGGGACCTGGATGCAGCCTTAACTGCATTCTTTGCCGCTGTAGTCTGTTTGAGTCGGGACTCTTTCTGCGCCTTGTAGAGGTCATTTCGGCACTTCTGAATTTTGTTGCCAGTCCAGGGGGGCCCGTTTCCTGTTTCGAGGGTATACAGGAACTGTTTCTGCAGCTGCTAACTTAACTGCCTCTGTGAAGGCAGTATAGCCCTCACAGTGATCTGCCGCATCAGAGGAAAGAACCTCATACCTGTTGCTCAGCTGTAGTGTGAAGCTGGATCTCACACTTGGCTGTTGCAACAGAGAGGACCAGTCATGCCGTGGCAAGGCAGATTTCGTTGTTCTGCTAGCACGCAGACTAAGTCTTACCTTGGCCACAATAAGTGGTGATCACTGGAGAAAAGTCGTAGTGTAAATGCATTACAGTCTTGTATAGAGCTCCTGTATTTCCTACGAAACAGGATATGGTCTATCTGGGACTTGTGACCACTGAGACCACTATGAGTCCATAGCTTTCCAGTTCGCTCAAAGTCAAAGTCAATCGTCAAAGTATTAAGACACTATAATGGAGGACAAGGTGTTGTTAGATAGGTTAACAATGAGTATTTGGCACCAAACTAACAAATGGGACAATTTGGCTCAATCAATTGTTTGGTGAAACTCGTGCCAAAAAAAGTGTATCATTCGCGTTCATCAATGGAGTTTTCATTTATGATATAAATTATTATATTATAGTTGGTGATTGCAATTTCATTATAATATATTATTTTAACTATTGATTCTATTTTTGTGGCTGTTGGATGATCCATTAGGGGCACGGGTCGTATGGTAGAATATCTGTACTAATACGCGCTAAATAACATTATGGATCTACAGGAAGACCTCAAAGACTCATCTTTCATTACGCTCTACGATAAATATTTAAGCGTAAAGAAATTCAGAACAAAATCGACTTTGACTGAACTCGGACTAGATCTAATAATGACATTGCTTATAACAACACTGCAGCTCGCTATCTCCTCTGTTGCATCCGTGACATCCGAATCAAACATATGGAAACGTTTAGTCATTGACATATTTTGTCTCAATGTTGTACCAATTCTATTTCTAACAACTTTTGTCGACTTTGCAGTACTAAATGTCATCATTCTTTGCTTCATTATTTTCGTTCTTCTTACCATTTCGGCCGTTCGAGACAGAAACGAACTAATTAGTCGACCCCAACTTGATCAAGATGATTTCACGAGATTTATAGGTAAATTTAAGTTTTTAACTCTGAATTTGACCGCGGTTTGTATATTGGCAGTTGACTTTTCAGTGTTTCCTCGTCGGCTCGCCAAGACAGACAGTAATGGCGTCTCCCTAATGGACGTCGGTCTCGGATTCTTCGTGATATCCAGCGGGTTAGTTTCACCGGAAGCTCGTCATAAACCCTCACCATCCCCGCGCAAAATGCTCGTTCAGGTGATTGTATTGGCCGCCTTGGGTTTCATCCGATTAGCAGCCATGGTGGGGTCTGGTATGAGAAGCAGCGGTGAATACGGGCGTCACTGGAACGCATACTTTACCTTAGCAACCGTTAGACTAACTTCTGAATTGTTGGTAAAGATGGTAAACAAAAAGACAGGTTTGTTTACACTCGCATTAATAACTACTTTATGTCACGGACTTTCTTTAAATTTGGGTCTAAGAGAATATGGTTTGGGTTATGTTGGTTATCCTTCCTTAATATGGGACAACAGAGAAGGACTTATATCTTCAATGGGTTACGTTTGCATATATTTGTGGGCTGCCTACATAGGATATTGTATCTTTTCCATAGCACAACCTTTTGAGATTCTATATTATCCCGCATCTCCAATCAAACTTTTAGCACGATTAGCAAGCCTTACAGTTGCAATGGGTTTATGTTATTACATATCCATAACATATATCGACTCTGTTTCAAGAAAGCTTGCGAATATTTCATTTATTATACATTTAACGTTTTGTACTTTATGTTTGTTTCTGACGTCGATATTGTTGGATTACATGGTAAAGTCCACCGTTAATCGCAGATGCAACAGTATACTCATTGATATAGTAAATGCAAACGCATTATTATTTTTCGTGGTATCCAATCTGTGTACAGGTTTAGTAAATAAGATATGCGATATTACTGTCGGAAGCTGTAAAAATGTTAACCCTATAACAGCTGTGATTGCTTTGTGTTTGTATATGATAATGGTAAATTCAGTAAGTTTTGCTTTGTATTATCGGAAAATATCTACAAAGTTTTGGTAGCAACTTACTGTTTTATTCTGATTGTAATATTTACTGACGGTTGTCACCAGTTATTACTGGATATTAACAGTTATCCTATTCGGAGCAGTTTGGTGTGTTTATGACAATGCAGAACAGCAGCTTGGAATCAGGCAGTACTGGTGCAGTGATGTACAGTAATTTACAGTATCTATCTTAGGCGATGCTATGACGACGGCACCGACGAAGCATATATCTACGCCTGCCCTTCCAACTTCCTGCCCTTCCTGGACTGACAAAAAAATTCAGAAGTGCCGAAATGACCTTCATAAGGCGCAGAAAGAGTCCCGACTCAAACAGACTACAGCGGCCAAGAATGCAGTTAAGGCTGCATCTAGGTCCCTGAACAGGCAGTACTCTGTTAATCTACAGGAGCTAATAAACCAACAGGTTGATGCCATCAATGATGCTGACGACAACAGGCAATCATCCCAGGCATGGAAATCGATCAATTTGCTTACTGGGCGGAAAAGCCAACCAACCACCAAGGTTAAGGCTGAATCACCAGCCGATCGCCTCAATGGTTAGAAAGCCCACTTTGAAAAGCTCCTCAATAATGACAGGGTATTGTCTGATAACTTTATAGAAGTAAAAGTGTCTGAGTCTGTACTCCCAGATATTCCCATTGGCGATATCTCCTTTGCAGAAGTGAAGGCTGCTGCAAAGAGCATTAAGACCAATCGTGCCAGTGGAGTAGATGGTGTTCCCCCTGCGCCTGAGGTCTTTAAAATACCTGAGTGTTTAAAGCTCATCTATCCCATCATAGTAGACATGTATCGAACAACAAGAGTCCCACAAGAAATGAAAACAATTAAGTTGGTGCCAGTTCCCAAGAAGGGCAACCTAACACTCTATGGTTCTTTTCGGGGAATCTCATTGATCTCGATTGCTGCAAAGCTATACAATAGGATTCTATTAAATCGCATCAGGGATCCCATTGAGAGACTGCTCCGTGGAAATCAGAATGGGTTCCGTAAAGGTCGTGGGACCATGGAGCCCATTTTGGCACTTAGAAGGATAATTGAAGAATTATCAAAAAAGAAAGACAGGCATCTGGCTGTTATATTTGTTGACTTCTTCAAGGCCTTTGATTCAGTCTCTCGCTCACGTATGTTCAGCATACTTTCATTATATGGGATTCCTGATGAAATTATTGCAGCAATCAGATCAGTATACGATGGTTCGACAACATTTGTGTCTACTGATGACGGTGACACAGAACCATTTGAAGTGTTATGGGGCGTCCTCCAGGGAGACACACTTGCGCCATTCTTGTTCATTATTGTGGTTGACTATGTTCTACTAATGTCCTTAGATCATCATAATGATGATGCGGTGATGGTAACTCCACCTACTGGTTCCAGAATTCCAGGAAATCCTGCCAAGTACCTAACAGATCTAGACTTTGCTGATGACTTAGGAGTACTCTCAGAATCACTACAAGGAGCACAACGTCTCCTCAGCTCTTTAGGACAGATTGCTTCTAGTGTTGGTCTTTTTGTTAACTTCAAAAATACCAAAATGTTGACAGTCCACTTTGAAAGTCCTCAGCAAGTCTCTGACCGGTTGAGAATAAGCTCAAAGGATGGTATGCTTGAGCATGTGGACGATTTATGTTACCTGTGAACATGGATCCAGAAATCAGGTTGAGGACATTCGAATGCGTAAGGGAAAGGCATGGGCAGCCTTGAATAGGCTTTCCAGGATTTCGAAGTCACTTAGAATTTATCGCAAATTTAAGGTCCGATTATTTAGAGCAGTAGTAGTTCCAGTACTCCTCTAGGGGAGTCCATGCTGGGCTCTAACTGCTGAGGACACCAAATCTCTGGATGGCACATTCACAAGAATGCTACGCCGGGTTCACTTGGTAAAGTACCGGGTGTTCCATAAGATTGCCCCCCCCCCCCCTGGCCAGCCAAAACTGCCAGACATGTACTTTAGTGTAATTTATCATTCGAAAGAGAATTTAATTCTGAGCTTGCATGCAAAAATTTAGGCTCCAATACAAAAGTATAAACATTTTATAGGTAATTATTTAAACCTATCTTACTTTTGATTTAATCGCAATTTTAAAAAAATATAATTTATCCAGCGTTAGTCATCAGATTTGCAGGTTGCAGCCGTGTTTAAACAGTTATTACTGCCTGACTTTTGCTGTATTGCAATATTATTACAGAATTCAGTTATCCGTCTTAGTGCTTCTTTGGTAATTTTACTGAATTAGGTCTAACAGAAGTAATTAAAATGACAAGTTCCAGTGCAATTTTCGATAACTCTGAAGATAAACGCTTGGTTAACAGGATCAGAGATGTTACTTTTAGAGAGGGTCCTGATTCTGTGGCATAATCAAACTGAACTCAAACCAAAACGGCCCTTTTAAGGGCCAACAACCTTTGCCATTATCGAGGAGCTCCCCGTGCTGTAAAGGGGAAACATGGCTGTAAATCTGATGACTAACGCTGCATAAATTATATTTTTTTAATTGTGATTAAATAAAAAATAACGAAAAACAAGATAGGTTTAAAGAAAAGACTATAAAATGTTTATACTTTTGTATTGGACCCTGAATTTTTGCATGCAAGCTCAGAATTAAATTATCGTTCGATTGATATATTTCACTAAGGTGCATGTCTGGCAGTTTTGGCTGTCCAGGGGGGGAGGGGGGGGGTGGCAATCATTATGGAATACCTGGTACAATGCACACATCTCCAACCAGACACTATATAACATTCGAGGAGATTTTGACCGGGGGGGAATAATCTCCTAGGATATTCTGACTGGGGGGCATAATCTCCTAGGAGATTTTGCCCGGGGGGCATATTCGACTGGGGGGCAAATTCTCCTGCTACACCGGTAGGCCCTACTATCTTCATGAATATCGTTTTTCCTAGTCCAGTGACAAACTAAGAACTTAGCACCAAGCTAAAGTTAGCTCGGTACTAAGCTGTACAAGAGCATATTATCCAATCACAAAAAGTATTATGTAATTTAGTAACCGGTTTATTAATGTGATTATATGTTGTATATACAGGTTATAAGACAGAAATAGGCGCTATAAAACACTTAATAAGGATAAATTTGAAAAAGTAAAAATTCTTCATAATATATAAAATCCCAATAGAATTTTCACCTAAAAGTGAAAACATGTTATTCTTCA
This sequence comes from Nemertoderma westbladi, assembly GCA_032718475.1. Taxonomy (NCBI): domain Eukaryota; kingdom Metazoa; phylum Xenacoelomorpha; order Nemertodermatida; family Nemertodermatidae; genus Nemertoderma; species Nemertoderma westbladi. The sequence goes on along the minus strand of JAUCBJ010002624.1, from coordinate 9,969 downwards.
CATGGGCGACTTAACGGTGATTAGGGGACTGTTCTGTACACGACGATTATGGGGACTAATGTTATGGTAAGATTCAATATGAGCATTAATAGACTCATTGTCACAAAAATAATTGACCAAAAATAATAGACGCCTTATGTATTCTACAGTACTACTGTATGTTCTTCTTTAATGCAATTTCTAGTTTAATTTATTTTATTTTAATTTGTTTGAATATTAAATTATTAAAATTACTGTATATATTTTCATTTTTGGTTAATAAAGTAGTTTTATGGCAGTTTTTGTATTGTCCTTCTCTGTTCTTTTGTATAATCTGGTATCTAAATTGAGTTGAGTTTGATTGTTGGCCGAAATATTACTCATAAAACCACAATATTGTGGTGGTTTTATTTTGTCACCTTAATTGGCATCTGAATCTACTGTAGTTTATTTTGATTAACGCGGTGGCAGGTCACGTTCTCGCACACTAAACTAAATTAATTATCCCCCCCCCCCCCACACCACTACCTGTAGCGCAAACAACAATTGGCTAAATGATATGACAGTGCAGGTGTTATATCATTTATGATATGACTATATGATATGATATAAGTTTGCATCATGTTCCACATATGGGTATCAATTCAAAAGAGTAACAACCAGACAAAAAAGTCATATCATTGACTAAATGATATGATATCGCAGGATTGTGAGAGCGGTAACATGTGCACTTAAATTATAAGAAATTATTTTTGAATATTGCGCCAAGTCCCAAGTATATGAGCAATTCACAAAAATCATACTGTAACTCAACAATGTTCCTACCGGTTGTCATGGGAAGTAAGAACGCCATTTGCTGACATTATTGGCATGGGAACTAACCTTCACGTACAACCAACCGCTAATAATTATGGTTCGATGAATAGGCCTACTATACTGCAGAAGGTAAAATTAGGGTTGTAGTTTTTTAATTGCCAACAATAAAATACGCTGGTATATTTATTAAATATTGTATTTATCTCTTAATGTTAGTGTTGTAGTTTTTTTAATGTCCAATATACTGTACAAAAATATATTTATTAAATGTCTTATTTATTTCTTAATGTGTATCTAAGTTTGACTATTGCAAACATTTTAACAGAAACGCACTCGCCCACTCCATAATGTGTCTGACAATGTCACTTTCCTTGCTCAACAAAGTTAAGTAGGCCTACACCTTCGTGGGGCCTTCACGCAGCACGAAGCACATTCACTCCTATACTGGCAGGACCTATTCTGTCGCTGACTTTATCTCCAAATGTTGGCGATTTGCGAAGTCCCGCAATCAAAATAATTTCTAAACTTTTGACAGATCACATGTGTACAAAGTTTGGTTACATTTCATTGAGGATTGGCTGAGTTATTAACGTTCAAATGTGTGGAAGACAGAACGACATGTAGATTAATGGTACCTACATGCTAACTGACAATGCAGTAAAGGATGCTTACACAGAAGAACTTCAAAACCGCTTTGAAGTACTTCAGTCAATGGATGAACACCAGTCTACCGATTCAATATACCAGAATATGTTAAAAGCCCACAAGTAATCAGCCAAGAGGCATATTCCCCAGAATTCCAAACGAAAACAGTATGTGCCATGGCAAAACTCTGAGGTTACTTGTAAGAGAGAAGATCTTAAGATAGCCTACAAAGTTAAAACCGAACAACCAACAACCGAAAACATCAACAAGGTTGAGAAAGCTAAGGACGATTTTAAATTGGCCTACAACATCAGCCAGGAGAAGTACATATAGGATAAAACTGAAGCAATTGCAACTGCTCACATACAGCAACAATCAACACTTACCTGGCAAACTGTAAATGGGGTATCTGGTCGGAAAAGTTGTGCAAAGGGGCGCCTCAAAGCCGATAGTCCTGAAGAACGTGTTGGGAAGTGGAAAAATCACTTCAGCAACTTGCTTGGGCAGCCACCAAACATCGAGGTCAGCCCTACAAGGAAAATATATGACAAGACACTACCTATAGAAACAGGGGACTTCACACCCACCGAACTCCAAAGAAGCATTAAAAGCATGTCCAATCATAAAGCGAGTGGATTATATGAAATCCGTGCAGAGGTGTGGAAAACAGGAGTGCTAAACAGACCATTATTGGACATTTGCAACCGGATGCTGAAAGGAGAAAAGCCACCACCATTTTGGACTAAAGGTCAACTAAAGCCTCTCCCCAAGAAAGGAGACCTCGGTATACCAACAAACTGTCGTGGGATCTGTCTGCCTGTGGTAGCTGCCAAAATATACAATTAAATGATTCTATATAGGCTTAGGCCTCACATAGAGAAACTACTGCGTAAGAGCCAAAACGGATTTCGACCAAGTAGATCAACAATAGCTCAGATACTTGCACTACGGAGACTGATTGAAGGAATTAAGTCAAAGAATCTCCCCGCAGTCATGACTTTTGTGGAATTCAAGAAGGCATTCGACTCAATCCATAGAAGTAAATTGCTGGAAATACTAAGAGCTTATGGAATACCAGAGGTAATTGCGGCTGGCATTGGATTATTATATTGTGACACAGAAACTCAGGTACTCTCACCAGATGGTGAATCTGAGTTTTTCTCAATCCTGGCTGGGGTACTGCAAGGTGATACATTAGCACCATTACTATTTGTAATTGTACTGGATTACGCAATGAGGACGGCTGAAATGGGTGAAGATATGGTATTCATACTACAAGAACGCAGAAGTAGTAGATATCCGGCAACTACAGTCACAGATACCGAGTTTGTGGATGACATCGCCCTGCTCTCTAATATGCTAGCAGATGCACAACTTCTACTAAATAAAGTGGAGAGGGCTGCTAAGGAGGTTGGATTGCATATAAATGCTCCAAAGACCGAATTCATGACTTTTAATGTTAATGGAACTTGACAACAATTGATAATAATCAACTAAGGAAGGTTGACGACTTCCAGTACCTTGGATCCTGGATAGAGAGTAGCAAAGAAGACATAGAAGTTAGGAAAACAAAGGCTTGGGTAGCTCTATCAAAAATGGATACCATCTGGAAATCAGATCTCTCCAGGGACGTGAAGACTAAGTTATTTCGAGCCACAGTGGAAAGTGTATTTTTATACGGGGGTGAGACCTGGACACTGACTAAATCACTTGAACAACGAATTGATGGTTGCTACACAAGACTACTAAGGGCAGCCCTAAACATCAGCTGGAGACAACACATGATAAACGTCGAGCTCTATGGTACTATACCACCTGTATCAACCACCCTCCGTCAACACATCAGTGGGCACTGCTGGAGAAGTAAAGACGAGGTCATACCAAATCTACTTTTCTTACAACCAACACATGGAAAGCCTAACCCTGGACGACCGGCCATAACATATATACCTGTAGATCATCTTGAATGGGACACTGAACTTGAGTGAAACGAAATTGCGACAACTATGGAGAATCGGGAAGCCTGGAAGGATCTCATTTCCACTGTCCGAGTTCGCTCGACCTAGTAGTAGTAGTAAATGTGTGGAATGTCAGAACGACGTGTAGATTAATGGTACCTCCATGCTAAACGTCACCTTAGATTTTTGGCTCGCCCCACAAGATTAATTTACTTTGTAGTATTACCACAACCACGTAGTTTCTTTAGTTTTTGCGTACGCCGTACAGTTGGTAATTATTATTTTAAAATGATAAAAGTTTGAACATTATTAGAAGATTTTAGCGACTCAACAATTTCCATTTCGCATGACCGTGGTACACGTAAAGGTTTCCGCGGCAAACTAAGACTATCACAATGAACGTAGATGTAGTTGGGCGTATTCGTCCGTCCCTCAGGGGCGAAGGTCCTCACTCCTTACAAATAACGGGCAACAACAGACTTTACAGTCACATGGGAGGAGTCAGTCACAGCTTCTCGGTTTTATATAAGCAGGTATGTCAAACATGGGGTGGTATGCGACTGTGGCAGTTTCACTGTTCTACACTCCACTGTAAATTTTCTAAGTGCAGTACAGTAGGTCTATTTTTTAGATATTAGTTCAACTTGACCGCATGTGACAGAAGTGATCTCCAGCGGAAATTGACCGCAAGTAGGCCATGCCGCAAGTAAATTAAAGTTTTGTTTATTGTTTAGGTTTTTAAAAGCACCGCCACTGTAGGGGCCTTCTATAGGCCTCCTACCCTGCTCGTCTCCCCCTTAATGTATTGAATTAAACGACAAAAGTGTTACTTTTTACTACAGTATTACTGTATATTTGCACTTTTTTTTTATATCCATCAATTTTTACTGTAACAGGACGTTGGAAATTACGAAATATATAAGAAATCTGTGGAACCGCTGTTAGACGTATTTATCGCCGGGTTTAATTCGTGTTTGATGTGTTTCGGGGAGACGCATTCGGGAAAGAGTTACACCATCGCGGGAGAAAGCGTCAACAAATCTGGGATGGTACCAATAATAATGGATCAATTGTTTGCGTGAGTCGCACCGAAATGTTAAATTGTTTGCGTGAGTCTCACCGAAATGTTCAATTGTATGCGTGAGTCTCACCGAAATGTTCAATTGTTTGCGTGAGTCTCACTGAAATCTTCAATTGTTTGAGTGAGTCTCACCGAAATGTTCAATTGTTTGAGTGAGTCTCACCGAGATGTTCAATTGTTTGAGTGAGTCTCACCGAAATGTTCAATTGTTTGCGTGAGTCTCACCGAAATGTTCAATTGTTTGCGTGAGTCTCACCGAAATGTTCAATTGTTTGAGCGAGTCTCACCGAAATGTTCAATTGTTTGAGTGAGTCTCACCGAAATGTTTAATTGTTTGAGGGAGTCTCACCGAAATGTTCAATTGTTTGAGTGAGTCTCACCGAAATGTTCAATTGTTTGAGTGAGTCTAAACGAAATGTTCAATTGTTTGAGTGAGTCTCACCGAAATGTTCAATTGTTTGCGTGAGTCTCACCGAAATGTTCAATTGTTTGCTTGAGTCTCACCGAAATGTTCAATTGTTTGCGTGAGTCTCACCGAAATGTTCAATTGTTTGAGTGAGTCTCACCGAAATGGTCAATTGCTTGAGTGAGTCTCACCGAAATGTTCAATTGTTTGAGTGAGTCTCACCGAAATGTTCAATTGTTTGAGTGAATCTCACCGAAATGTTCAATTGTTTGCGTGAGTCTCACCGAAATGTTCAATTGTTTGCTTGAGTCTCACCGAAATGTTCAATTGTTTGCGTGAGTCTCACCGAAATGTTCAATTGTTTGAGTGAGTCTCACCGAAATGGTCAATTGCTTGAGTGAGTCTCACCGAAATGTTCAATTGTTTGCGTGAGTCTCACCGAAATGTTCAATTGTTTGAGTGAGTCTCACCGAAATGTTCAATTGTTTGCGTGCGTCTCACTGAAATGTTCAATTATTTGAGTGAGTCTCACCGAAATGTTCAATTGTTTGAGTGAGTCTCACCGAAATGTTCAATTGTTTGAGTGAGTTTCACCGAAATGTTCAATTTGTTTGCGAAAGTCACTCCCGATGAGTTTTACTCAGGAATGGCAGAAAGGTCTTTAACATAATTAATTAAAATAATTCACTTGGAATTGAGATGATAATGAAAATGTAATAAATAACATTTTAATATGAATTTGAAAACTAGGATAGTGTTAGGAACACATTATACTGCCATTATTACCAATGAGTTAATTCTTGACCCGACTGGTAAAACCGACCCTACAGGCCGAGGCAATTACCGATCTGGCGGATGATATAGATGGTAAGGAAGTGTGGGACTGTAAATACACATCTTCGGTTACTATTGTACATATATTATTTATTATTTATATATAATTAAATTATAATTATGAATTTTTAGACGAATTAGCCAAGAGCGAGGACCACGGAGTACGAGTCAAGTGACGTTGTGTATGGTCGAGATAAATAATGAGAAAGTTCGCGATCTACTTCAGTATCCCAGGGGAGATCATGAACAGCTGGAGGTGGCTGAGGCACCGGAGGTAAGTGTAGTAGACAAAACACTGGGTAGGGAGGGTAAATAGCAAACACCTAGATACTGGTTCTAGATAAAACTGGAGGTAAGGTATTATGTAAGAGGAAAACTTGGTGATAAATCCGAGATAACAGCAGTCCACAGCAGTGCAAAACCAGATACTGGTAGGATTCTAGAAAACAGGTAAAAACACGTAGTGAAGGTAACCCGAAGGATATGTTACAAAGAAACAGGTTTGTCATGATCATCTCGACAACATTGCCTCACATCGATTTATACATATACATACTAACTTATAATTAAGACAAAGAGTCAAGAGTTTATGATTTCAATGAGTCAGACTCATTGAAACCGCAACATGTTCGATCTATTGAGACTAGAGTGATTAGTTCCTGAGATATTGCGCAAAAGGTGCAGACCGGCTCAACCCAACATTATTGGAGAATCCGAATCCAAACAATATAAGCATATCACCAAAAATACCGAACTAAGAAGTTAAGAAACAGAGAAACACTAGAATAACAATGTTATCGAGTTGATATCAATGAGTTGAGTTGTACTTTTCATCATATTGCGCAACAACTCGATTACGTTATCTTTCTACTTTGAAGGTGTGTACACATTACACTTTACACCAATTGAATTGATTTGTTAAGGTTTAATGACATTCTTATGTGAGATGAAGCATTGTTTTTCGTGATATGCGTATATCGTACTGTATTGACACTTCTGGCACTGGTTAACTGAATACATGCAAAGAAGACCTGTCATTTTCTTCTTTTTTTTTCTCTTCAGAAAATAAAAATGGAAATATTCGACAAAACAAATCTATACGAAATTTAAATTACCGTTTTTTGCTGCTTTGTTTTATCTGAAAGGCCTAGAAATCCGAACTTATCTTATTTTTCCGTTTGATTTTGAGAAAAAAAAATAGAAAATAATGATATTACATTGAAAAGGAAATTATCGTTTTTTTCTGTATTTTTTTTTATATACTTGTTGGAACGTAATATTCCCGAAAAATAATAAGAAAAATAAATCAGTGCCATCATATTATTCGATAATTAGCGTGATACATCAATAAAAATAAGTTGCACAATGTATAATAATATTTCACTGTCACCATCCACACATCTGTCACCCCTATCTATCTTATCATTCCACGTTTATGGAATGAAGCTTCTTACCCAGTCTAGGTTGTGAGAGACCCTGGAGTAGACACCGGGTTTCTTGTATTCAGCGCATCCGTGACCCCAGCTGGTGACTCCAACAAGTTCCCAGGCTCCGTTCACTTCACAGACAAGAGGTCCGCCAGAATCTCCCTGGATACGAACACATTTCATATTACATTATCAGAGTTTTATATCGAGTGATTATAATTCAAATTAATTTCATAAGCATGTGAACAAATTTACGTTCTCAAAATATGCACCACTTGTCTGTATATACAGTATGTCACAACATTAAAGGTGCCATTAAATGACATTAAATTCTTCAATTGTTACTTTTTTGTTCAAATAAACCCCGAAATTAGGAAAAAAAGTAGTACTTTTTCCATAGGGGAAAAGGTAAAAGTAAAGTAAAATATTTTTGGTGGAATTTCTCAAATTTTATTACATTTGTTGAAAGAGCATCATTTTTCTCAAAGCCAGATAAAGCCAAATATCAAAGCCAGATACTTCCTTAAGTTACACAATTATAGAGAATACATGAGGAGACACGACACATGCATACAAAACATTATTCTTTGATGTAGCCTATACAATGGCAGTAAATAATTATTTATTACATGGGAAAAAATTAGAACTTTTTATCACTATTCTCGAGGCATTTTACTTACCGCTCGTCAGCGAGGTTAATAAAAGGTAGTAATAAATATTGAAAATCAAATGTTCTACATGTTATACATGTACATGTTCCTCATTTTATACGTAATTTTATTCTTAAATTGGTAATTTTAATGTTGCTTAATTCTTTAACTAGAAAGCTAGAAGCTAGAAAGCTGGCTGGAAGGAGCCCGGGGGAAAAATCCTAGCCAAGACTATTACAAAGAACTATGTCAGTCAGCAGTAAGTAAACTAAAATTGTCTAAACTGCAAGGCGTAAGGCTAGCTGACTTTGTGGCTCGCCCCACATAATAAAAAATGCAACTTAGCTACCACTAACAAAAATATAATATGAAGCAAATAATTTCATTATCAAGCACGTTTACAAGATATAAGATGCGATTACCGAATATTTATAAAAAATGTCCATGATGCACAACTAGATAAATAACAACGAATAGAGCCAAATAACATATTTAGTTTCCTTCTATAGGTATTACCCCGTCGTCAAGCGGAATATCTCTTCCCAGTGAATTCTATGTGAATATGTAATATAGGACTCCTTAGGCGGTAGGCCAGAGCGGGCTCCTTAAATACATGCAACTACTGTATTATAGTGTAGGTCAACTATAAAACATTTTGCAATCAACAGTGAGTATCGACTGCAATAGGACACAACACACTGCTTTGTGTAACTAAAATTCATTCTCCTGATCCACCCCCTAACATAGCAGAGTGAGTAACCTTATTGTAGATATACCCTTAGGAAGCACTGGGAGAGCAATCAGCTTATGGGGTAATACATTAGAAACCAACAGCTTATGTGTGAGTAAACATTGCCTTTCCTTATAGCCTACTAGTAAAACTTGGCAACCAACACGTTTTTCTATGACTGTGTATAACATATTAAGCCATATTTCATCATGAACACTATAAGAACTGAATAGCGTTTTTCTGTAAGCTCTATTACTCTCTCTTTCTACCTTCTACATACAGATACAATCTCATCGTTCAAACTTCCCTCCACCATATATCTAGTATATTAGTATATCCCCCCCAGTTCTATAGAACTCAATAACCATAATCTTATTTACATATATTGCAATCTATCAGACGGCCTAGACTGTCGGCCTCCCCTCGTAATATAGTATTGGTTCCCCGAGTTAGGTTGACTGTCACCGTAGTCTATTGTTTCGTCATTTTCACTGTTTACTATTTGTTCGTTATCTTCAACATTATCGTCATTCTCCTCTGATTCACTATCACTTTCACTAATATTTTGATCATCAGAGCTAGCTTGTTCCTCAATATCATGACCTATAGTTGCTGGAGTTTTATATTTTGCTGGTCTGATATGTTGCAGATGTCTTCGAAATCCATTCACTACGATTGAACGTTGATCTATAACCTCTTCAACTCTGAAAGGTCCATTCCATTCCTGGGTACAACGAATGTGCTGTTGCGGTTTTACATATACCATGTCTCCCACACAATATCGTGGATTCACTGGAGGACCATGATCTACTCTTTCGTATTTACTTACTCCTGGCAGTTTGATTACTCGTTCTTCCATTAGTTTCTCTAGCGGCGATTGGTTCCCTCTTATTTTTGTTCTGTTGTGCCAGAACGTTACTTTTACTGGATCTTTGCCTGAACGGGCTGCCCATGTCTTGATAGTGCGATGAACCCTCTCGACGGGATTCCCTTGAGGTCTATGAGCACAAGCTGCTATATGAATAACTTCCCAACTATCTAGAAACTCATTAAACTTCTCGCTCCTGAAAGCCGGACCATTATCAGTTATCACTTCCTCAGATGGGCCCCACTCTATAAATATCTGTTGCAGTTCTCTAATGACTACTTCACTGGTTTCTCTGTAAATCTGTCGCCATATTGTAAATGATGATGCACAGTCCTCAATGGTAAAATATGTTTTTCCCTCATTTTTAGTAATGTCCAATGACAGTCGTTGCCAAGCTTTATTGACTTTACAGCTACCCCCTTCTACCTTAATAGGCATTGGATCAATTCTATTACATTTATCACACGTTTTGCATATATCAATTATTACTGCTTTGTTAAATGATTTCCCTTGTAACTCTCTGTCCCTTTGACACAAACTTTCAGTTCTTTCTGCTCCAGTATGCGCTATTTCAT
>JAUCBJ010002623.1:0-49103 GCA_032718475.1 Nemertoderma westbladi | reverse complement strand
GAATAAATCCATGTCTTTTTGGAGTTGATCGACTTCTGAGATGCATTTGAACTGCTTCTCTTTGTTTCCATAGTAGTTCTTGTCGTGCTTGGATAGTCTCTAATTCTAGTTCTGCGGCCTTTGATTCTCTTTTTGCTTCGGCTTCAGCTGCTGCAGTCTCTCTTTTCGCTTCCGCATCTATTAATCTTTTCTTTACTTCCCTAGCATTCTCCAAGGCCATGAGAGCTAAGAGATTTTTAGCGAACCCATTGAATACCAAAGGCTTTGAACCCGTTGAACTGTATCTCTGATGAGAGGACAATTCTCTACAGAATGTTGCAGAATTAGGTTTGAACTGTGAGCACCACATTGGAAAGGTAAAGCAAGTGGTTGCTTCTCCTTGGCTTCTCTCTTGGCTTGGCATCCATTGTATAATCCAGCCATGTTTGCCGCCCCATCATATGTTTGAGCTCTCAAATTTTCCAAAGAAATATCAGGAAGTCGAATTAGTACATCTAACACCATATTCGCAATAGATTCGCCAGTTGTGCTAGTTAGCTCACACATTCCAATAAAATCATCTTGAACAACAAGATCACTATCAATATGTCGAATACAAATTGATTCTTGCTCTTTGCCCCTTATATCACAAGTACCATCTACTATTACTGCAAACTGTCCATTATTGCTGATTTTCGCTACAATTTGAGGCAGAATATCATGGCTAAACATTATCATCATTCTTCCTGAGCTTGATGTCATGTGAAACTTGTGGGGCGATTTAGATATGTACTTAGTTCACTGTCATACCCTTGTAGCAAGTTAAGCAGCTGGATGTAATTTCCTTCTTCTTCTTCGTGTCCACGAAAAGCTAAGCCTTGGCGCAGCAGAAACCTTGTTGATTGAAACAATTTGTGCAAACACTTCCTCGCTAACAATTGATTAGCTTTAGCAGAACTACATTTTTGCGCATCAATAGTGGGTTCTTTTAAAGCAAGTTGAGTAATGGCGAAACGGTGTGTCTCAGAGTTTTGATGTATCTTAAATTTTTCCTGAGCTTTCTTCCAATTATCAAATCCAGAAGATATAAAAGCCAGTTCTTTCTGATTAGCAAGATCTAATAAATTGTTTTGGGAAGCCTTGGCACAACTAAAACACACGACTTTCAACATAATGAATCCATGTAAACTGTTCAAACCACCTCCTTTGGAAGTATAACTTCCTTCCTGTAAGTAGTTGTGCAGGAATATTAGCCAGATCGGGTTGATTCGGTTTAGCACTATTATTTAAGGCATCAACATAATCTGTGAGAGTTGAAATTGTAGTGGAAGTCGTGGCTGAACTTGTGGTAGAAAACGTAGCTGAACATGTAGCGGAATTCGTCGCTGAACCACTGGCTGAATGTGCAGTCATTGTGCTGCTATCCATATGCAATGATGATGACAAGCAAGACGGTTGATTACAATGTAGCCTTGAACGTTTCTCGGTAATGACAACATCACTGACATTGCCGCCATCTTTACGCTTTGTAAAGAAATTTCTGATATCCATGTGATTAAAATTAATTTGATAAGTATCAAATATAACTCTGTCCAAGTTAAATACAGTACAATACTGAAACTGAAACCAATCACAGAATGTAACTAAATAATACAGGGCTTGAATGAAGCTTCTGCTAATTGAGCTGAACAAGACTTTTTACTAGAATAATTTTAAATTATTTGGTTTAATTGAAATTAATAAATTATTAATACAAAATATTTTATAAATATAACTTCATATATAGCTGTATGCAGAATTGTGTGTCCATACCGGTAATGTAAACTTAAAAAAGCAGCTATACCCACATTAAACAGTATTGTTTTGGCATGTTGTCTGGCAACCTGTTAATCTCAGCTGATAGCAATCCAGATCGTGACTTTTACAGGCAGGTATTTATTATTAGCAATCGTAAAGTTATGATTGATATCAATCGTAAAGTTACGATCATCACAAAGTTACGATTATCGTAAATTTTTATGCATACCAATTATATTTATGTGTTTTATGCATACAGGCCACTAGGTTAATTAATTAATTAAAATTGTGAAAGATATTAGCTGCAAAGATATACAATTATACTAACTATACTATTGAGTAATACGCCCATAATGAAAACCACATAAAAATAACACTAATACAGTATATTGCATTGTGCCATTGTGTTATCAATATTAGAGGGAATCCCTTCCTATTCTATACATGCGGTCATGGTATACACCAGAGGTCGAGTCAGACAACCAATAGAATCAACTCACCTTCAATTTACTATGTGTCTCCTTGTCTGCGCTACTAATGAATTGAATGGATACACGCCGCCCATGTTAAATATATACTGTACATGTTCTGGAATGAATTTACAACTTGGGTGGCGCTCACATTGACTACTAAGGGCCCTCATATTTTGTTTCACTGGAAACAGTTACAGTATGTTAGCAGTAAATGGATGCCCTGTCCACTCATGGGGCTTCCCAAATTCCCAGCTGGCTACGTCAATTGCCAGACAACCAATAGAAACCACTCTCTTTCACTTTAAAATGTTTCTACTTGTTTCTGTCCCTCTACTAGCTGACTGATTCACCCCATGTTAAATAAATATATGTTCTGGAATGAATATTTACGATTATTCCAAATAAATTCACTATCCAAATGTGGTTAGAATGTCTTTAAAATCATTATTAAAAAAAATAGCCCTTGTATTGTTCGATGCCCCATGTTATAATTTGGCCGGCCACAAGGCCGAGGCCATGATGGCCTTGTTAGCCTAGGCGGTAATGAGGCCCTGCTCACATTGAGGCTAGTATACATAGAGGCAATAAACCAACGTTGCCGTGTGTCATGTAATTACCGCTATAATGATATTTAACCGATAATTGGATCAATTCAACCGCCGGTGGAATCTGGACTGAATGAAAAAACATGTATTACCTAAATGTGGAGGGTACATTATCACGGAGTCTAAAAAGTGGGAGGGACACTGTCCCCCCCCCCCCCCCCCCCCCCAGGATTTCCGCCTCTGGTTGGTTCATTAATAATCTGTGTTAGAGACAAGTCAGCAGCAAACTTTTGAAGCAGTTTACATTGCCTACTAACACCAGTTAAGTTTTGGTCATTATTAGTACTACTAGGATCGGCATGCTGCATTGCAGCTGCATTTTTAAGAATGCTGTGCCGGCTTGTCAACAAAATTGCACCGCCACAACTCCCTATCACCCATGACATTTGCTAGATCATCCGCATCTTTAAGGCCAGTGTCCTTTAAGATGCGTCTCAAGAAAGTCATGGGCTGTCCACCATGCTTATTCACTCCATAAGGCTGCCAAAGTACAAGATTATGCACTGGCTGGTCCTCACGGCGAAAGCAATGTCCTGCAAAGCGGAGGCGATTTTGTTCTAGTGTCAAGCTTGGGGGAACCAATGAGACACCTCCAATGTTATATAGTGTCTGGTTGGAGATGTGTGCATTGTACTTGACACAATGAACCCGGCGTAGCATTCTTGTGAATGTGCCATCCAGAGATTTGGTGTCCTCAGCAGTTAGAGCCCAGCATGGACTCCCGTAGAGGAGTACTGGAACTACTGTCTACATTATTAGTAATAACAGCACCAAGATCCCAATTCATATCTGGACAGTTAAATCACCAGTGATTATCAATCTACTGGTCCTATAATGGTCCAGATTTATAGTTTTATTAAAATCAGAGAGTACCTCATTGAAATATTCAGATGGGTTGTCCTGTGGACGATACACAACCACTACTAGGGTATCCAGTAAATGAAAATAAATTAATAAGTATTCGCAGTAAGAGTTTGATTTTTCCAACAGAACAGTGTGTGGTAAGTCATCACATATATATATATACCCACACCACCTTTTAATTCGTTGGCTCTATCGGCCCTCTTAGAGAAACCTTCAATGTAATGCTCATTATTTTTAAAATCATCTAACAGACGAGTTTCAGTGAGAGCAATGAATAATGGAGAATTGATGCTAAGTCAGATATATGTGGAACTTTACTTTGCGCACCTTTAAAATGCAAACCTTGTACATAATATAGCAAAAAATGTTCATTTATAATTACAGGGTTTGTATCATTACTAAACATATTATTAATAATATTTGCACAGCCAAAACCGTTACCGATACTACTACTTGCCTGAACAATTTCAGACATTATACCACTACTCCGTTGTGTGGCTAAGAAGTTTCCTAAGGTGGTTCTGATTGTGTGCTACTCTCCAACTAGTGTTGCCCCTGTAGAGGAGGTGGAAAATTTATACCACAATCTACAAGCAGCTACTGATGGAGTGGATCAGCATGCATTCTAAACATTCCTGGGAGACTTCAATGCAAGTCTGCATCAATCACCTACATCGCCCTGGGTCTATAGCAATAGTGTTAACCGAATTTCCATCCATCTTCAGGATTTTATCTCTGGAAATGGATTGTTTTCGGCTGGAACCCAGTTCAAGAAGCGAACTGGAAAGATGAATATGAAAACGTAACAATAAATCATACAGTAGTTGATTTGTAGGCGGACCAGTTAACAAACAATCATTTAAACTGACATTGTTTTTACCGCTACTAGAAGAACAATCATACACTATACGTAAAGGAGTAGTGGCGGATGGCGGTTTTCTACACCATTGTGTGGTATAGAATAGAATAGAATAGAATATTTCTACACCATTGTGTGGTAATATCATCAACAGGAACTAATTCAATGAAATTTCTAGTTAACTGCTTATTAACTAAGTTATTGTAACAAGTTAGAAAGTCTGGGTTTCTACGTAATTTATTTAATGTAGATTCTAACCGTTTTCTACATAAACCGTAGTTTAGTGATAAATGAGCGTGGTTTTGTAACCATGGCAACCTTGTAATGTACATACCGTTCGATCGATGATCGCGGCATGGCCCGGAGTCGACAAACAAGGCAATCTATCAACTAAAATAGCGTTTGTTTCCACAAAACCATCTGAGGTTTCAATGTTAAATGAAACTATATCGTACCATTGACACAATCCGTCGCTATTAATTCCATCGATACTGATCCAAATCCGAAGATGTAATGATTCAGCAGCTTGGCGGAGCAATAGAGTACGTTGCGAGCCTTGATCGAAAAGCGCCCGCAACTTACAGGTACGACAATTATTATCGCTAATAACCGGAACTATGGCAGTTGGTAGTAGTGTTGAATGGTTATCGGTAACCAGAGTAGAAAAGGAGACGGAGGCAACACTTCCCTTTGAACCACTAGATGCAGTCGGTTGTCGGTTTATGTCTCTCAAGCTAGATGCTTGGGATTGTAATAATGTGGAACCGTGTAGCACTGTATGATGGCGACTGTTACAAACGAAACAATTTTGAGTTGAAGACTTCGATAAGTTCAAATGTTCCGGTTTTAAACAGTTTTAAACACAACCAGCTTTAATTCATTGACGCGCTGTGCTTTCTTATCAGGCGTATTATATATATCACAGAAACGAACGCTATGCTCACCCTTACACAGGAAGCATTTTATCAGGATTATAGGTCTATTAGTGAACGTCTTCGATGATGGAGATGAGATGGAGAACGAACTAGCGGTTCCGCCTCTGACGTCTTCCGGAGAAAACCTCTTCTTGTTGACCCAACCTCCCTTTCCCTTCGAAGAAATTGTTGGCTGGGATTCTAGCAAAGTTAACTGCTCGATCTCCTCTTGAAGAGCTCTACGAAGTTCGTCAAGGGTCCAATATGAAGTTCGAACCGCACGATTAATGTTATCTCAGATTTTGGCGGGAAGTTTCCTCAACAAAATTTCAGAATAGACATATCCCGCCTCTTCCACATTACCACCGAGATTCCTAATGCCATGTATCTGAGCCTCGTACATAGCTCAGAATGCAGCAAGTTTCCGAGACGATGCACCCGGGGACTCCAAATCTAGAAGTAGATGTAAATGCGACCGCATAATTAATTGCGGTTTACCGAACGATTCACGTAGTAACTGGACAGCTTCCTCATAATCATCGTTCGATCTGTGGAAGTTGTCGACTAGTCTGGCAGCATCTCCGCTGAGTGGGTAGGAAAGTTTTTCTAGGTAGGAAAACTTCGTCGCCCCAGCTAAATCAGAACCTCTATGAACGGCATCGTTAAATCTATCCCAAACGTTAGTCCAGTCGACTGGATTGCCACTGAAAACCGGAAGCTTTAATACCGGAAGCTTCTGAGTTTTATGAGGGTTTGTAGAGGACGCACCTCATGTATTATGATTGTGAGGATGTTGTGGTTGGCCCATATCATCGAATGGACCATGATAATCACCAGAGTTGAAACGATTATTGTCCTCTCTAACTCGTATGAACTTCTCACAATGTCGTATTGTGGAAAAAATTCGCATATCGTCCTTGGAATTCGTTTCTATATCTGCAGCAATGATGACATCCTCAACAATATGAGAATATAATTCCTCGTTGACATCGTTCAACTTCGATTGTTGAACTCGAAGAGCCTCGATATCATCCCAGATTGTGTCGACATCCAGATCGGTTACAAACTCCCTAGTGGCTGCGTCAACATAGATTAAACCATGCATTAGTCGAGACGCTACCGACTTGTGACCTCGTGGCTTATTTTTCAGGTGTCGTAAGGTGTCCGCATCCATGTCCATCACGCTATTACGTTGCCGTTAAATCGGGATCCGTTGACCCAATAGGCAAGCCTGATTGCTGACTACTGGACTAGTCTGCTAGTGCTGCGGTAATACGATTAGCTGATTAGGCTCTACCGGTATTACCGGTAGGCCTAAGAGTTATTAAATTGTCAGGACGACAATTTCCGGGCAAGTCCCGGGTCACCGCACCAAATAAATGTCTGGAATATTTCGGAATCCCGGACATCGAAAATATCAAGGACCGAAAGAAAACATGTATTTCTTGCTTGCTGGTATATTACTCAGTTCGTATATATATCAGTATATAATAGGATAACGTACATACAAAAATGTCAGATAACACAAAACTAAAACAGTAAAACTAAAAGCACAGTGTACTCTACTGCCATACTGCCTGACTGAACTACCAACTGAAAGCACCCAGCTGATCATCCTAAATACAGTATATTTGGGACATATGGACTCATAGTGGACCCAGTGGTCACAAGTCCCAGATAGACCATATCCTGTTTCTTGGGAAATACAGGAGCTCTATACAAGACTGTAATGCATTTACACTTCGACCCTTCTCCAGTGATCACCGCCTTATTGTGGCCAAGGTAAGACTTAGTCTGCGTGCTAGCAGAACAATGAAATCTGCCTTGCCACGGCATGACTGGTCCTCTCTGTTGCAACAGCCAACTGTGAGATCCAGCTTCACACTACAGCTGAGGAACAGGTATGAGGTTCTTGCCTCTGAGGCGGCAGATCACTGTGAGGGCTATACTGCCTTCACAGATTCAGTTAAGTTAGCAGCTGCAGAAACAGTTCCTGTATACCCTCGAAACAGGAAAAGGGCCCCCTGGACTGACAACAAAATTCAGAAGTGCCGAAATGACCTCTATAAAGCGCAGAAAGAGTCCCGACTCAAACAGACTACAGCAGCCAAGAATGCAGTTAAGGCTGCATCTAGGTCCCTGAACAGGCAGTACTCTGTTAATCTACAGGAGCTAATAAACCAACAGGTTGATGCCATCAATGATGCTGAGGACAGCAGGCAATCATCCCAGGCATGGAAATCGATCAATCTGCTTACTGGGCGGAAAAGCCAACCAACCACCAAGGTTAAGGCTGAATCACCAGCCGATTGTCTCAATGGTTGGAAGGCCCACTTTGAAAAGCTCCTCAATAATGACAGGGTATTGCCTGATAACTTTATAGAAGTAAAAGTGTCTGAGTCTGTACTCCCAGATATTCCCATTGGCGATATCTCCTTTGCAGAAGTGAAGGCTGCTGCAAAGAGCATTAAGACCAATCGTGCCAGTGGAGTAGATGGTGTTCCCCCTGAGGTCTTTAAAATACCTGAGTGTTTAAAGCTCATCTATCCCATCATAGTAGACATGTACCGTACAACAAGAGTCCCACAAGAAATGAAAACAAATAAGTTGGTGCCAGTTCCCAAGAAGGGCAACCTAACACTCTATGGTTCTTTTCGGGGAATCTCATTGATCTCGATCGCTGCAAAACTATACAATAGAATTCTATTAAATCGCATCAGGGATCCCATTGAGAGACTGCTACGTGGAAATCAGAATGGGTTCCGTAAAGGTCGTGGGACCATGGAGCCCATTTTGGCACTTAGAAGGATAATTGAAGAGTTATCAAAAAAGAAAGACAGGCATCTGGCTGTTATCTTTGTTGACTTCTTCAAGGCCTTTGATTCAGTCTCTCGCTCACGTATGTTCAGCATACTTTCATTATATGGGATTCCTGATGAAATTATTGCAGCAATCAGATCAGTATACGATGGTTCGACAACATTTGTGTCTACTGTTGACGGTGACACAGAACCATTTGAAGTGTTATGGGGCGTCCTCCAAGGAGACACACTTGCACCATTCTTGTTCATTATTGTGGTTGACTATGTTCTACGCATGTCCTTAGATCATCATAATGATGATGGGGTGATGATAACTCCACCTACTGGCTCCAGAAGTCGAGGAAATCCTGCCAAGTACCTAACTGATCTAGACTTTGCTGATGACTTAGGAGTACTCTCAGAATCATTAGAGGGAGCCCAGCGGCTCCTCAGCTCATTAGAACATGCTGCTTCTAGTGTTGGTCTTTTTATTAACTCCAGAAAGACCAAAATTCTGACAGTTAACTTTGAAAGCCCTCAGCAAGTCTCTGATCGGATGAGCATAAGCTCAAAGGATGGTATGCTTGAGCATGTGGACGACTTCTGTTACCTGGGATCATGGATCCGGAAGTCAGGTGAGGACCTTCGAATACGTAAGGGAAAGGCATGGGCAGCCTTGAATAGGCTTTCCAGGATTTGGAAGTCACCTAGAATTAATCGGAAACTTAAGGTCCGATTATTTAGAGCAGCAGTAGTTCCAGTACTCCTCTACGGGAGTCCATGCTGGGCTCTAACTGCTGAGGACACCAAATCTCTGGATGGCACATTCACAAGAATGCTATGCCGGGTACATTGTGTCAAGTACAATGCACACATCTCCAACCAGACACTATATAACATTGGAGGTGTCTCATTGGTTCCCCCAAGCTTGACACTAGAACAAAATCGCCTCCGCTTTGCAGGACATTGCTTTCGCCGTGAGGACAGGCCAGTGCATAATCTTGTACTTTGGCAGCCTCATGGAGTGAATAAGCATGGTGGACAGCCCATGACTTTCTTGAGACGCATCTTAAAGGACACTGGCCTTAAAGATGCGGATGATCTAGCAAATGTCATGGGTGATAGGGAGTTGTGGCGGTGCAATTTTGTTGACAAGCCGGCACAGCATTCTTAAAAATGCAGCTGCAATGCAGCATGCCGATCCTAGTAGTATGCTGGGCTCTAACTGCTGAGGACACCAAATCTCTGCATGGCACATTCACAAGAATGCTACGCCGAGACACTATATAACATTGGAGGTGTCTCATTGGTTCCCCCAAGCTTGACACTAGAACTAAATCACCTCCGCTTTGCAGTACATTGCTTTCGACGTGAGGAGCAGCCAGTGCATAATCTTGTACTTTGGCAGCCTCATGGAGTGAATAAGCATGGTGGACAGCCCATGACTTTCTTGAGATGCACCTTAAAGGAAACTGGCCTTGAAGATGCGGATGATCTAGCAAATGTCATGGGTGATAGGGAGTTGTGGTGGCAACAAGCCGGCACATCATTCTTAAAAATACAGCTGCAATGCAGCATGCCAATCCTAGTAGTACTCCGTTGTACATGAGTTGCACTGGTTGGTACTGTGGTGCTGGAGGGGCTTATCCCTGGATCATTCCTGCTTGGGGCGGAGCAGTAGTTGCGAGCTGGCGCATCTGTTTTAGAACACCTAGCAGCTGAGATTGAAATTGAGTCAGAATTGCATTCTGCATTTCGGTCATAGTTTGTAAAAAAGACTCATGTAGATTTCTATCAGGTTGTGTTTCCTTTGTTGGTGCGTTGTCCCTATCTGCAGCATCTAGTCTGTTTACTTGAATACCACTATCGCCGCTGCGAGGCACATATCTGGGGTCATCTTGAGATCCAGGCGGGGCCAACAAGTGAACTCGGTTTTCTGTAGTGTAAATGGAGCCATAATGCTGTGGAACCTCGAATCGTTGGTCGCTATGTACCCAGTCACATTCACGATCATCATTTCGATCACCATCATGCTGGCGTTTAGTACCAGAGAGATGGTAATAAGAACAGTTTTCCCTGTAGAACTTCTTCTTTCTAACTGAGTTGTTGCAAAGTTGAGGGTGGAAGTAACGACATGAACTTCCTTTAGTGCACCCTCCCCTCGCGGTACTGCCATTTGACATAAATTTCCGACAGAGATGAGGGTGGCACCCATTACACGAGCGACCAAACCTACACACCTTCCTCTTCGATAATGTTTGCAAACTGGGATCTCTTGTTGCGTAGATTCTGTTGCTGGTACAGTCGTAGGTTGGTGATTTATTGCATGGCTGGCCACTATTCCATTTGTATAACCATTGTCAGAGTCTGCATCATCATTAACTGTCCATTCAATGTCCAGTTGAACTGTATCCGTTAATATGGCGAATCTGTTGGATAACCTGCTATTTTGAGAAACAGGCTGGTTTACAGGGGTTGTCTCAATCTGATGGGCAACTGTTTCCAGCATGGTAACTGCCCCCTGGTTAATCTGCGCCCTTTTTCGTATACCCACGGTATTGTGGGGCGAGCCACGAAGTGAGCAAAGCCTTAGCATATGGGTGCCATTGGTGAGTTGTCTGTCGTCGTCATTGTCGCATGTCGTTGTCTGTTGTCGTAAATTTTTGATCGCTAATAACTTGGTTATTCCTTGATGAAATTAAACGAAACTTGCTATGTATGTAGTCCGTCAAAAGTTTAGAAAGAATCTGAAGTTTTCGTCAGAAAAGAACGAACGCAACGAGGCACATGAGGATGATGTGTATTGTGTTGAAGACTTCTGACTAACGGCAGGCAACTTGTTAATGGTACCCATATGCTAAAGGCTTCGCTCACTTCTTGCTGCGCGAAGACCCCATGAAAGTGTTACCTTCCATACTGTACATATCTCGAATTATCTCTTTCCCAGGAGTCGCGTGCAGCTGGCAATATAAGCAGAGCCAGGCCAGACACAACCCTGGAAGGTCCCCTCAAGACCATTTCTCATTGAACTTGGGATAGTCAGAGTGCGCCCCTCGATTATAAATAAAACACTTAATTTTGAACTTCATTGAAATTGCAGCTATATTTGGAACAACAAGTGCCGCATTCTTCCAGCAATACTTCAATACTTTTAATTATCTGTTCGATGAGGTTTGGTTTAAGTTTGTCAGCATTTGGGACCTTCAGAAATTCTGCCGTTTGGATTAAGGATGGCACCCTCTGGCTGGAAAGGCATTTATTTAATTATAGCACTACCAGATAGGCTGGGATGCCAACAACCCAGACAAACTTTGATTATGGTATCATCAATGTTAGCTATAAGTTCGGAGATAACTCGAATTCCCTCGTCATCATCATCAGTCACCGAACCTGTGTTCCTATCACTGGTACTGATAGTAGTAGTTGCTGCTTCCTCGCCCATTATGACCCATATTATATCAATAACACCAATAAGTAATAAGTATATAAGTAATAAGTACTTATATCTCAAGCACGGACTGGGAATGAGGGTCGACCTTATTATGTAATACCTAAGGAACTTCTAGAATATTTACGTGACTCGAACTTCACCTGGACAGACATAAGTAAGATGTTAGGAGTTAGTCGTTCTACAATCACACGTCGAGTTCGAGAATTCGGTATACAAAGAGAAACGTCTTTTACAGAAATATCAGATGACGATCTGAGACAAGAAGTTAAAAAAATCCACGAAACTCATGTTCATGCAGGATGTCGACTAGTGAAAGGCTTGCTGTTAGCTAAAGGGATTATAGTTACATTAATGCGCGTCCATCGTACGTTGAGAGATATTGATTCGATTTTAAGTGCTCAGCGATGGGGTGCGCTCGTGAGACGTCGTGAGTATTATGTAAAAGCAGCGAACTCACTGTGGCATGTCGACGGACATCACAGTCTAATACGGTGGGGGTTGATAATTCATGCTGGTATATATTTTTTAGGCTCACATCTCCCGCATGTGGGGACACATCTTCATCTGCTGTAGTTAAGTCCATAATATTATCGTCACTACTGTCTGTATCAGTTTCCATAGTTATAAATGGAATGGGCGCAACCTCACTATTATTAGATGTCAGTGTGGATGTATTGTGATGGACGATACTGTATCGACTGTGGGTTGCTATGTCTTGTCCAGGTTCAGTTTCAGTTTCCACATTCTCTTCACTTTCACTTATTTCCACCATTTGATTATCATTACATTTAGGGTTGTATGTTAGCTGAATAGTTATAGTTTTGCCCTTTGGGAAGGTTGATTTTAAAATTTCACCAGTAAACCCATCACCAGTACAGGAACTTTCAAACACTGTTGTTCTAACTACCTTAACGAAATTAAAGTCATTTTCCGAGAACTTTGGAGCCTCCGCCTGTTCTAGAATTTTGCAAATTTTTTGTCTTATTACTTCTTTAGAGTCATTCACTTCAAAGGTTAGAAGGGCGAACTTCCAGGTGAGAATTCTAGAATCGGATTCAAGTTCAGATGAAGCGGCTCGAAGAATACGCAGGTCACGTGTTATACTTAACGGTTCTGTAGAAGGACGACCTTGTCGACGGCCTCCCAACGGAACCCGGCTAGTAACTCTCCGTCTAGAACCGCCCACTGTGCCGGAGCGAGGTACCGAATTCGCAGCAGCGTTAAACATTGTAGGCGAATTTGCCGGAACTTGAATTCTATAAGGGGAGAAACTAGTCGACAATTCTGCTCGGACAGCTTCCCTTACCGAATCTACTGTAAACGCATTTGGCATAGGTGGTGGCGAGGTCGATGGATTTGTATTCTCGTTTAGATTGCGATTGTGAATGGTGGGAGTATCATCCACTAAAAGAGAACGACCGCAACTAGTACAGAAATTCAGTTCATTTGCTGAACCACATGCTCCACAAAAACGCGGCATTGCAGTTTATTCTTCCTCAGCTTACACTTAATTAAATATATCACGCTAATACATAACTAACAACAAACTGTGTAGCCTAGTGTAACTTCATACTGCATAGGCCATACTGCACCGTCGACAGTTTTCGTAAATTAACATTATATATTCTAGAATATGCCTTTTTTGTGATTGGCCTATTGAATTCAATAGAGATAAAGGAATTTATACGGAATTTATTATAAGGAGTAATTTTATACTGATGTGCTATTGCAAATACTGAAAGATAATCACTGAAAGATAAATACGTTACTGAAAGATAATTAAGTATTACTGAAAGATAATTCAGTAAATACTGAAAGATAATTCAGTAAATACTGAAAGATAATTCAGTAAATACTGAAAGATAATTCAGTAAATACTGAAAGATAATTCAGTAAATACTGAAAGATAATTCAGTAAATACTGAAAGATAATTCAGTAAATACTGAAAGATAATTCAGTAAATACTGAAAGATAATTCAGTAAATACTGAAAGATAATTCAGTAAATACTGAAAGATAATTCAGTAAATACTGAAAGATAATTCATAGTAAATACTGAAAGATAATTCAGTAAATACTGAAAGATAATTCAGTAAATACTGAAAGATAATTCAGTAAATACTGAAAGATAATTCATAGTAAATACTGAAAGATAATTCAGTAAATACTGAAAGATAATTCAGTAAATACTGAAAGATAATTCAGTAAATACTGAAAGATAATTCAGTAAATACTAAAAGATAATTCAGTAAATACTGGAAGATAATTCAGTAAATACTGAAAAGATAATTCAGTAAATACTGAAAGATAATTCAGTAAATACTGAAAGATAATTCAGTAAATACTGAAAGATAATTCAGCAAATACTGAAAGATAATTCAGTAAATACTGAAAAAGATAATTCAGTAAATACTGAAAGATAATTCAGTAAATACTGAAAGATAATTCAGTATTACTGAACGATAATTTATTAATTACTAAAAGATATTGTAGAACACTGAAAGATATTAATTATTACTGAATGTAAATTTATACTGAATAAAAAATATTAAAACACTGAATATTGACCCTAAAGAGACGCCATAGTAGGTATTATATTGTGTTCAGATTTCAGAAGTCAGTAGGCCTTACTCCACTATCTATAACCTTTTACTATCCCCACTGGTACGTCTGATATTAACTTAACCGGTACACAATACCTGAATGCTGAGATGCTCAAGGACAATATCCCACAGCCACTATTGCAGTAGGCCTATGGGTACCGGTAATCTATCCGGTAAACAAAAACTAGCTTGTTTAAAAAATATTGTGTTCACAAAACACAGTAGTAACATTGCACAAAATATTGCCACGTGTAAACCATCCTTTAATAGTGTATATTGTATGGTTGCTAAAATAGACCTATAACTTATCTAAAACTAATTTATCAATTTTTATTATGTTAAAGTCAGTGTCACCATTATTTACATATTGTCAACAAAATAATTATTACAAAATTGTTCCCAAGTTATTTGGATCAAATGGACAGCTTTGTACAATCCTTGGTAAGAATTACCATGCCTGGTACCCGCAGATTTATGTGCTAATGCAACGTCATGAGTTACGAATCTGTTTTCCAGATTTTGTTCGAATTAGCTGCAGAGAACGATGTAGATTTCAAGAATGACAACAATGTTCGAAAGACGAATGTTCTTGGATTTCGAAAAAGGAAGTGCAAACGCGTTTCTCACCTATTTCGAAAATGGAAAGGTTCAGTGATGCCTTATCCATTTCGGTCAATCGGTATTTCGCGTTTCTCACCTATTTCGAAAATGGAAAGGTTCAGTGATGCCTTATCCATTTAGGTCAATCGGTATTTCGCAAGGTACAGGAGTTCGGACTGTCAGTGCTACTACTACTACTAGGATCGGCATGCTGCATTGCAGCTGCATTTTTAAGAATGCTGTGCCGGCTTGTCAACAAAATTACACCGCCACAACTCCCTATCAACCATGACATTTGCTAGATCATCCGCATCTTTAAGGCCAGTGTCCTTTAAGATGCGTCTCAAGAAAGTCATGGGCTGTCCACCATGCTTATTCACTCCATGAGGCTGCCAAAGTACAAGATTTTGCACTGGCTGGTCCTCACGGCGAAAGCAATGTCCTGCAAAGCGGAGGCGATTTTGTTCTAGTGTCAAGCTTGGGGGAACCAATGCGATACCTTCAATGTTATATAGTGTCTGGTTGGAGATGTGTGTATTGTACTTGACACAATGAACCCGGCGTAGCATTCTTGTGAATGTGCCATCCAGAGATTTGGTGTCATCAGCAGTTAGAGCCCAGCATGGACTCCCGTAGAGGAGTACTGGAACTACTGCTGCTCTAAATAATCGGACCTTAAGTTTCCGATTAATTCTAGGTGACTTCCAAATCCTGGAAAGCCTATTCAAGGCTGCCCATGCCTTTCCCTTACGTATTCGAAGGTCCTCACCTGACTTCCGGATCCATGATCCCAGGTAACAGAAGTCGTCCACATGCTCAAGCATACCATCCTTTGAGCTTATGCTCATCCGATCAGAGACTTGCTGAGGACTTTCAAAGTTAACTGTCAGAATTTTGGTCTTTCTGGAGTTAATAAAAAGACCAACACTAGAAGCAGCATGTTCTAATGAGCTGAGGAGCCGTTGGGCTCCCTCTAATGATTCTGAGAGTACTCCTAAGTCATCAGCAAAGTCTAGATCAGTTAGGTACTTGGCAGGATGTCCTCGACTTCTGGAGCCAGTAGGTGGAGTTATCATCACCCCAGCATCATTATGATGATCTAAGGACATGCGTAGAACATAGTCAACCACAATAATGAACAA
The DNA here is from genome assembly GCA_032718475.1 of Nemertoderma westbladi. Taxonomy (NCBI): domain Eukaryota; kingdom Metazoa; phylum Xenacoelomorpha; order Nemertodermatida; family Nemertodermatidae; genus Nemertoderma; species Nemertoderma westbladi. The sequence goes on along the minus strand of JAUCBJ010002623.1, from coordinate 33,015 downwards.
GAATGGTGCAAGTGTGTCTCCTTGGAGGACGCCCCATAACACTTCAAATGGTTCTGTGTCACCGTCAACAGCAGACACAAATGTTGTCGAACCATCGTATACTGATCTGATTGCTGCAATAATTTCATCAGGAATCCCATATAATGAAAGTATGCTGAACATACGTGACCGAGAGACTGAATCAAAGGCCTTGAAGAAGTCAAGTGCAGTACATGTGTGTACATGTGTACATGTGTGTCAGTGCAGTACATGGAGAATGAAGAAATTAATAGAAAGAGATTAGTATGAAGTAAGCAATTAGTATGCGCGAAATATTTGCTACACCTCGGTATCGGAATGGAATGTTTATCGAAACATTTCAGAAGAGATAGACCGCACTAACCATGCTCAGGAAGGATATCATCATCGACTGAATATTGTTGCTGGAAAGCACCATCCCGGAATTGATTTAACAACTGCTGGAGAGCATTGTAAGATGGATAACGACATTAGATTGAATCTGGAACGAGGGGAACATGGGAAGGTCAAATCCAAGAAACAAATGGAAAAGGAAATAAATATATTATCTCTCTGCCTCAAATTTGACTGTGGTGAAATTTGTATAGAAGATTATTATTTGTACGGCGTGGCTAGAAATCTTAAACTCTAAGATAGTTTCTTTAATAAGATACACTGTACACAACTCTTGGCCTACTACTGTATACAAAATTACTCTAAATTGTTTCTATTAAAAAAAATACAAGATATATACTCTTTAAACTGAGATTAAATTTAATAAGTTACTTTGCATTCATCATATTTTCCATAACTTTAGTTTGATCAATTTAATTTGTGACCGTTTGTATTTAATATAATAAATAAAATAATATGTAGCTTTCATTATACAATACCATTTACATTTTACACACTAAATCTTATAATTATTGTTCAATATTAAAATGGAACACCTGGCAATCCCGTGCTATTTTTATCATGAATGATTCTTACTCTCGATATTTTTACTCTAGATGTTTTTCAACACTCGATATTTTTCAACACTCGATATTTTTCAACACTCGATATTTTTACTCGTGATATTTTTCATCACTCGATATTTTTACTCTCGATATTTTTCAACACTCGATATTTTTCAACACTCGATATTTTTACTCGTGATATTTTTCATCACTCGATATTTTTACTCTCGATATTTTTCAACACTCAATATTTTTCAACACTAGATATTTTTACTCTTGTTATTTTTCAACACTCGATAATTTTACACTCGATATTTTTCAACGCTAGATATTTTTACTCTCGATATTTTTCAACATTCGAAATTTTTCAACACTAGATTTTTTACTCTCGATATTTTTAAACACTCGATAATTTTACTCTCGATATTTTTCAACACTAGATATTTTGACTCTCGATATTTTTACTCTCGATATTTTTCAACACCGATATTTTTCAACACTCGATAATTTTACTCTCGATATTTTTCAACACTAGATATTTGTACTCTCGATATTTTTACTCTCGATATTTTTCAACATTCGATATTTTTACTCTCAATATTTTTCAACACTCCTTATTTTTACTCTGATATTTTTCAACACTCGATATTTTTACTCTCGATATTTTTCAACACTCGATATGTTTACTCTCGATATTTTTCAACACTCTTTATTTTTACTGTCGATATTTTTCAACACTCGATATTTTTACTCTCGATATTTTTCAACACTCGATATTTTTACCCTCGATATTTTTCAACAATCGATATTTTTACTCTCGATATTTTTCAACACTCAATATTTTTACTCTCGATATTTTTCAACACTCAATATTTTTACTCTCGATTTTTTTCAACACTTTTTATTTTTACTCTCGATATTTTTACTCTCGATATTTTTCAACACTCGATATTTTTCAACACTCGATATTTTTACTCGTGATATTTTTCATCATCCCTGGTGTCAATCGGTGCTCATTCGGGTCAACCTATGTCGGTTGGTGCTCAGACGCGTCCCCCTGTGTCGGTTGGTGCTCAATCGGGTCCCCCCGTGTCGGTTGGTGCTCAGTCAGGTTCCCCAGTGTCGGTTGGTGTCCAGTCGGGTCAACCTCTGTCGGTTGCTGCTCAGTCGGGTCCACCTGTGTCGGTTGGCGCCCATTCTGGTCCCGATGTGCCTGTTGGTGCTCAGTCCAGTCCCCCAGTGCCGGTTAGTGCTCAGTCGGGTCCCCCAGTGTCAGTTGGTGCTCATTCGGGTCCTCCAGTATCGGTTGGTGGTCAGTCGAGTCCCGGAGTGTCGGTTGGTGCTCAGTCCGGTCCCCCAGTGTCGGTTGGTGCTCAGTCGGGTGGTACTCAGTCGGGTCAACCTGTGTCGGTTGGTGCTCCGTCTGGTCTACCTGTGCCGGTTGGTGCTCAGTCGGGTCCCCCAGTGTCGGTTGGTGCTCAGTTGGGTCCCATCATGCCGGTCGGTGCTCAGTCGGGTCAACGTGTGTCGGTTGGTGCTCAGTCGGGTCAACCTGTGCCGGTTGGTGCTCAGTCGGGTCCCCCAGTGTCGGTTGGTGCTCAGTCGGGTCCCCCAGTGTCGGTTGGTGCTCAGTCGGGTAAACCTGCGGCGGTTGGCGCGCAGTCCGGTCACCCAGTGTCGGTTGGTGCTCGGTCGGGTCAACCTGTGTCTGTTGGTGCTCAGTCGGGTCCCCCAGTATCGGCTGATGCTCAGTCTGGTCGACCTTCGGCGGTTGGTGCTCAGTCCGGTCCCCCAGTGTCGCCAAACACTACAGTGCCTCCTACCGCCAGGGGGCACGGGTCTAATGCTGTTGCCTGGTTTGGGACCAGCTTACATTTAGACGTGTTCGCCGAATCAGTCCATAAGGTGCACGACGCGATCGTACATTGGCGCCCCAACCTATTCCTCCTACCCCCCGGTGCGATCGGACGCGAAGTGGTTCAGGAGATGACTCGGCTGCTAAATATGTTTAATGCAGGGTCACTATCTGGCGAGGCGGCGCTCACCGCGCAATTTATCTTACCCGCTCTGCTGCTACAGAAGCCCAGCCGCACTTCAACCACCGCGACCCACCGGAGAATTCTAGAACGCCGTATTTCTTCGTGGAAGTCAGGCGAGATTATCGAGCTGTTTAACGAGGCCAGGGCCATACAATCCCACCTCCCAAAGGTTTCGGCCCGGGCCAAACAACTCAGGAATACCGCGGCGGAGAGGGCTTTCTGTAAGCATATGTTAACGGGAAACGTTTCTGTGGCAGTGCGTACGCTGGATGAGATGGCCAAGGGTCAAGTGTTGAACCTGGATGAGGTAATCACCGACAAACATGGGGTTCGCAAGTCGGTTCGCGAGTTCCTCCTGGACAAACACCCCCCTCCAGCTCCAGCCCACGAGTCCACCCTTATCGGTGAGTCTGATGACGCTCCCGAATATCACAGCGTCATATTCGAGAGGATAGACGCTCAGTTGATCCAATCGATGTTTCTGCGCTTCCGGGGAACAGCAGGAGGGCCATCTGGTCTCGATGTCCAGGGCTGGAAGCACCTCGCGACACGGTTCCGCAACCCTTCTGTCGACCTGTGCACCAGCATCGCAAATACGGCGAAGAGGATGGCCCAATCTTCGAATGACCCGCGCGAGCTGGCATCCTTGCTAGCCGCCCGTCTCGTCGCTATCGATAAGTGTCCCGGGGTCCGCCCAATAGGAGTCAGAGAGGTCTTGCGGAGGGTCATCGGGAAGGCTATCATTAGCTGTATCTCGGAGGATCTCCAGAGCGTGGGCGGTACCACCCAGATGTGCTGCGGCCAGAAGGCAGGTATCGAGCACGCCATCCACAGCCTGAATGACGCGTTTGTGAGCGACGACTGCGAGGCGGTGCTGCTGGTGGACGCGAACAACGCGTTCAACTCGTTGAACCGCGCCGCAGCACTGCACAATATCCGCCATGTCTGTCCCTCTCTCCATACCGTTGTATCGAACTGTTACTCCCTCCCAACGAAGCTTTACATAGGCGGGGAGTTCATATTATCGGCCGAAGGATCAACCCAGGGCGACCCCATTGCTATGCAGATGTACGCGATGGGATCGATGCCGCTGATCGGCGAGCTGGACGACGCGTCGGAGGTCCTTCAGAAGTGGTATGCCGATGACGCGAACGCGGCGGGAACATTGGTAGAGCTCCGTAAGTTCTGGGACCTGTTGGCGGAACGAGGGCCGCTGTACGGTTACAACCCCACAAAGTGTCACTTGCTCGTAAAGCCGGATCTGCTGGAGGAAGCTAAGCGGATGTTCCCCGAGGAATGTTTTACCATCGGGACTGCTGGGAACAATCTCCTCGGTGGAGTGATCGGGAACGCTGAGTACCGGGAGGAGTTCGTCCGGAAGAAGGTCGACGAGTTTGTCGCCCAGTTACATCAACTCAGCAAGGTCGCAGCAATCGACCCGCACTGTGCCTACGCCGGCCTAGCTATCGGATTAGTTGCTCGATGGAGGTTCATCGCAAGGGTTGTCCCGGGGGCCATGGATTTCTTCGAGAAGCTCGAGGAGTCCGTCGTCCAGTTCCTCCAGGGCCTGACCAACCGCCCCGTCATCACTCCCGAGGAGCGCGGGCTGCTCTCGCTACCAGTTCGCCACGGCGGGCTAGCGATCCCGACTCCCGAGGACTTACGAATCGAAAACGGCAACTCCAGGTGGATCTGCGAACCGTTTACGGAGGTCGTGGAACCGGTCGCTATAAGGGAGGCGCAAAAGTTCATCGCCACCCGGATCAAGGCGAGGGCCGTGCCGGCACTGAAGGAGAAGGTGGAGTCGGTTAGTTCGGACCTACCCGAGAATCAACGGAGGTTGACGGAGCTCGTGGCGGAACCTGGCGCCTCGGCCTGGCTCAACGCGCGCCCCATAACCCTCCACGATACCCACCTAACTAAAGAGGAGTTCCGCGACGCATTGTGTCTGCGTTATGGGTGGCAGCCCGAGTCGCTCCCAGCCCGTTGTGCCTGTGGGACAAGATTTTCAACAAACCACATCTTGTCTTGTCCCACCGGCGGTTACCCGTCAATTAGGCACAACGAGCTCCGGGATTTCGTCGCCACAACGTTAACCGAGGTCGCTCATAACGTTGCCATCGAGCCGCACCTGCAGCCAATCACCGGCGAGCAGTTCTCCCGCACGTCCACTTCCGTGGACCAACAAGCTCGGTTGGACGTGTCGGTCTCCGGGTTCTGGGGGAATCGATATCAAAAGACGTACATAGATGTATCCGTCTTCAACCCCCTCGCCCCGACCAACGCCGCAATGGACGTCGACGCAGCCCACCTATTCCACGAAACCCGGAAACGCAACAAATATCTGGAACGGATCCGGGAAGTCGAGCACGCCACGTTCACCCCGCTGATATTCTCAGCGTTGGGGGGAATATCTCCCTCCACGACGCTGTTCGTGAAGCACCTCGCTTCAAAGCTGGCGGACCGGCGCGAGCTGCGCTACTCGGAGTGCGTGAGCTGGGTGCGGAGGCAGTTCAGCTTCGCGCTGCTGCGGGCCTCCCTGATGTGCATAAGAGGGTCGAGATCGGCACGGAAACGCCCAGTATTTGTTGGGGCAGAAGCATCGCCGTCCATCTTGCTGGCCAACGCCGACACAAGGGTGGGACAGTAGAGTCAGGAACTCATACCGGTATCATAAACAATTTCAAAATCAGTTTGGTTATTTTATATTATTTAATTCCCTTAGTACAACGACCAGGCACACCCTTAGTACAACGACCAGGCACACCCTTAGTACAACGACCAGGCACACCCTTAGTACATACGACCAGACACCCTTAGTACAACGACCAGACACACCCTTAGTACAACGACCAGACACACCCTTAGTACAACGACCAGACACACCCTTAGTACAACGACCAGACACACCCTTAGTACGTACGAGCAGACACACCCTTAGTACAACAACCATACACACCCTTAGTACAACGACCAGACACACCCTTAGTACAACGACCAGACACACCCTTAGTACAACGACCAGACACACCCTCAGTACAACGACCAGACACACCCTTAGTACGTACGAGCAGACACACCCTTAGTACGTACAACCAGACACTACCCTTAGTACAACGACCAGACACCCTTAGTACAACGACCAGACACACCCTTAGTACAACGACCAGACACACCCTTAGTACAACGACCAGACAAACCCTTAGTACAACGACCAGACACACCCTTAGTACGTACGAGCAGACACACCCTTAGTACGTACAACCAGACACTACCCTTAGTACAACGACCAGACACACCCTTAGAACAACGACCAGACACACCCTTAGTTCAACGACCAGACACCCTTAGTACAACGACCTGACACACCCTTAGTACAACGACCAGACACACCCTTAGTACAACGACCAGACACACCCTTAGTACAACGACCAGACACACCCTTAGTACGTACGAGCAGACACACCCTTAGTACAACAACCATACACACCCTTAGTACAACGACCAGACACACCCTTAGTACAACGACCAGACACCTTTAGTACAACGACCAGACACACCCTTAGTTCAACGACCAGACACCCTTAGTACAACGACCAGACACACCCTTAGTACAACGACCAGACACACCCTTAGTACAACGACCAGACACACCCTTAGTACAACGACCAAACACACCCTTAGTACAACGACCAGACACACCCTTAGTACAACGACCAGACACACCCTTAGTACAACGACCAGACACACCCTTTGTACGTACAACGAGACACACCCTTAGTACGTACAACCAGACACTACCCTTAGTACAACGACCAGACACACCCTTAGTACAACGACCAGACACACCCTTAGTACAACGACCAGACACACCCTTAGTACAACGACCAGACACACCCTTAGTACAACGACCAGACACACCCTTAGTACGTACAACCAGACACACCCTTAGTACGTACGAGCAGACACACCCTTAGTACAACGACCAGACACACCCTTAGTACAACGACCAGACACACCCTTAGTACAACGACCAGAGACACCCTTAGTACAACGACCAGACACACCCTTAGTACAACGACCAGACACACCCTTAGTACGTACGAGCAGACACACCCTTAGTACAATAACCATACACACCCTTAGTACAACGACCAGACACACCCTTAGTACAACGACCAGACACCCTTAGTACAACGACCAGACACACCCTTAGTTCAACGACCAGACACCCTTAGTACAACGACCAGACACACCCTTAGTACGTACGAGCAGACACACCCTTAGTACAACAACCATACACACCCTTAGTACAACGACCAGACACACCCTTAGTACAACGAACAGACACACCCTTAGTACAACGACCAGACACACCCTTAGTACAACGACCAGACACACCCTTAGTACGTACGAGCAGACACACCCTTAGTACGTACAACCAGACACTACCCTTAGTACAACGACCAGACACCCTTAGTACAACGACCAGACACACCCTTAGTACAACGACCAGACACACCCTTAGTACAACGACCAGACACACCCTTAGTACAACGACCAGACACACCCTTAGTACGTACGAGCAGACACACCCTTAGTACGTACAACCAGACACTACCCTTAGTACAACGACCAGACACCCTTAGTACAACGACCAGACACACCCTTAGTACAACGACCAGACACACCCTTAGTACAACGACCAGACACACCCTTAGTACAACGACCAGACACACCCTTAGTACGTACGAGCAGACACACCCTTAGTACGTACAACCAGACACTACCCTTAGTACAACGACCAGACACACCCTTAGAACAACGACCAGACACACCCTTAGTTCAACGACCAGACACCCTTAGTACAACGACCAGACACACCCTTAGTACAACGACCAGACACACCCTTAGTACAACGACCAGACACACCCTTAGTACAACGACCAGACACACCCTTAGTACGTACGAGCAGACACACCCTTAGTACAACAACCATACACACCCTTAGTACAACGACCAGACACACCCTTAGTACAACGACCAGACACCTTTAGTACAACGACCAGACACACCCTTAGTTCAACGACCAGACACCCTTAGTACAACGACCAGACACACCCTTAGTACAACGACCAGACACACCCTTAGTACAACGACCAGACACACCCTTAGTACGTACGAGCAGACACACCCTTAGTACAACAACCATACACACCCTTAGTACAACGACCAGACACACCCTTAGTACAACGACCAGACACACCCTTAGTACAACGACCAGACACACCATTAGTACAACGACCAGACACACCCTTAGTACGTACGAGCAGACACACCCTTAGTACGTACAACCAGACACTACCCTTAGTACAACGACCAGACACCCTTAGTACAACGACCAGACACACCCTTAGTACAACGACCAGACACACCCTTAGTACAACGACCAGACACACCCTTAGTACAACGACCAGACACACCCTTAGTACGTACGAGCAGACACACCCTTAGTACGTACAACCAGACACTACCCTTAGTACAACGACCAGACACACCCTTAGAACAACGACCAGACACACCCTTAGTTCAACGACCAGACACCCTTAGTACAACGACCAGACACACCCTTAGTACAACGACCAGACACACCCTTAGTACAACGACCAGACACACCCTTAGTACAACGACCAGACACACCCTTAGTACGTACGAGCAGACACACCCTTAGTACAACAACCATACACACCCTTAGTACAACGACCAGACACACCCTTAGTACAACGACCAGACACCTTTAGTACAACGACCTGACACACCCTTAGTACAACGACCAGACACACCCTTAGTACAACGACCAGACACACCCTTAGTACAACGACCAGACACACCCTTAGTACAACGACCAGACACCTTTAGTACAACGACCAGACACACCCTTAGTACAACGACCAGACACCTTTAGTACAACGACCAGACACACCCTTAGTACAACGACCAGACACCTTTAGTACAACGACCAGACACACCCTTAGTACAACGACCAGACACCTTTAGTACAACGACCAGACACACCCTTAGTACAACGACCAGACACACCCTTAGTACAACGACCAGACACACCCTTTGTACGTACAACCAGACACACCCTTAGTACGTACAACCAGACACTACCCTTAGTACAACGACCAGACACACCCTTAGTACAACGACCAGACACACCCTTAGTACAACGACCAGACACACCCTTAGTACAACGACCAGACACACCCTTAGTACAACGACCAGACACACCCTTAGTACGTACAACCAGACACACCCTTAGTACGTACGAGCAGACACACCCTTAGTACAACGACCAGACACACCCTTAGTACAACGACCAGACACACCCTTAGTACAACGACCAGAGACACCCTTAGTACAACGACCAGACACACCCTTAGTACAACGACCAGACACACCCTTAGTACGTACGAGCAGACACACCCTTAGTACAATAACCATACACACCCTTAGTACAACGACCAGACACACCCTTAGTACAACGACCAGACACCCTTAGTACAACGACCAGACACACCCTTAGTTCAACGACCAGACACCCTTAGTACAACGACCAGACACACCCTTAGTACAACGACCAGACACACCCTTAGTACAACGACCAGACACACCCTTAGTACAACAACCAGGCACACCCTTAGTACATACGACCAGACACCCTTAGTACAACGACCAGACACACCCTTAGTACAACGACCAGACACACCCTTAGTACGTACGAGCAGACACACCCTTAGTACAACAACCATACACACCCTTAGTACAACGACCAGACACACCCTTAGTACAACGACCAGACACACCCTTAGTACAACAACCATACACACCCTTAGTACAACGACCAGACACACCCTTAGTACAACGACCAGACACACCCTTAGTACAACGACCAGACACACCCTTAGTACAACGACCAGACACACCCTTAGTACGTACGAGCAGACACACCCTTAGTACAACAACCATACACACCCTTAGTACAACGACCAGACACACCCTTAGTACAACGACCAGACACCCTTAGTACAACGACCAGACACACCCTTAGTTCAACGACCAGACACCCTTAGTACAACGACCAGACACACCCTTAGTACAACGACCAGACACACCCTTAGTACAACGACCAGACACACCCTTAGTACAACGACCAGGCACACCCTTAGTACATACGACCAGACACCCTTAGTACAACGACCAGACACACCCTTAGTACAACGACCAGACACACCCTTAGTACAAGGACCAGACACACCCTTAGTACAACGACCAGACACACCCTTAGTACGTACGAACAGACACACCCTTAGTACAACAACCATACACACCCTTAGTACAACGACCAGACACACTGATAAACAACCGCGACCTCTATACTAACAGCAGAACTGTTGAACAGACCAATACCCGTTAATATCCTTCTGCCAACCTAATGAGCTCTCGCCTAACCAATAAGACACAAAGACTGCTCTACTGTTAAGTAAAGGGGATCAGGAGCGTGATATTACTAAATTGTAAAGGTTGCTAAATACAAAACCGCTACTTACCGTTAGATGGCGCTAATCTGCCGTCCGCTAATATATTTTACTAATTTTACACAACTCCTGCAAAATCGCTTGTTCCTTTCTCTACCGATCGCTCGATAGAGAGCTAACTGTTCGAATCTATGAGCCACGCGGGAATAACCAAACAATAAACCCGAGTCGGCTCCCTAAGCTTACTTAAGACGAGTGCGAGAGGCCTTGCACTCAGAGTATTCCTACGCCTAAATTTATCACTATTAAAGCACGCTAATGCTTACGTCCTTTCTAATCGCGAATACTGGGGGTTCTCTAACGTAATGTGTGAATGCGAGAATATTTAAATATCAAAATGGTACAGTATTTGTCTCTCGTGGATAGTACCGCTATGGGTCTAAACTTGCCTGCAGCTGGCTTTAGGCCAGCAAATTACTAGCGTTTCGTGTGTGCCGAATAGTGCGATCTAGCTGATTGCCCGCTAATACAAATAACCGCTCAGCGTGAATAGTTTACAGTACTCTAATTATTACCTTAGCTACTCTCCGCTATGCTGCGTACTAATTCTTAATTTTTACTAATCAATTACAGTCACAAATATTTAACAGCGTACTAATTACTAAGAGTTCCAGAATACGTAATTCTAATTTATCACGCAACAGGTTTCGCTAGTAATAGCCTAAATTGCCGTATTACTTTGACCTAATCAGTAACTAATTGTTGTAACTAAGAAATAGAAATCAATCAAAGAGAAAAGGGCGCCTACCTAAACATTCACAATCATAGGCACACTTCAATAACACACCAATCAGCGTCAGCAATCACAGTTCGCAATTATGCAGTTAACTACTGTATAGCCCACAATTATGCGACTCACTATTCGTACTCCACACTCAACGTTGTGATACGTGCAGGCCTCTCCCGGGTACATATAGGACTCCTAACTAACCTGATTCCTGCCCCCCTAATACTAAATAGAGACGAAACCTGGATCATCAGCCCCCTAATTACTGTACCAGCGATTGGTCTGCATACCACAGCGTGAACTTCCCGACCGCAACGGTGACCCCCCGCCAGCGTTGCTCGCTTTTGAATCCTCCGCTCTCCCTTCGTCGCTAACCCCCCGATGTGCCCACCGCCCACTGGCACCTTAGCCCTCCATTATGCTAATAGCTACCGTAGCGGCGCATGCAAATCACAAAGTCTGACAGTCTCAGAAATCCCTTAGGATTATTGCGCAGAAAGGAATCACATAGAACCATTAATCAAAAGGTAGAAATCATAGTTCAGTTGTAATTAGCAGTAATCGAAGGAATTAATTGAGAAACACAATCAAGAGTAATCGCACTAGCAAATCATTCCAAGAAATTAATCAAAATTAGCAAATTGCAGAAAATACGCTAAAATATCCGTCAAAATTGAATAGAGACAGCTCAGCAAGTACAAAGGTGATAGCAGATCATGTGAGGTGTCATGTGAGGCTCTATCGGCACACCGCCAATTTATAGGTGATCCGGATGGGGTGATGCAATAGGGTGACTCAATCGCTCTCCTATTGGCTCTCCAGTCCGTGCTAGCATTAGACCAACCTGGAAGCAGTTAGTCCAATAAGGAGGCCGGATTGTAGCCCTATTGCCTGCCCAAACCTCAAATTATTACCTTATATGGTAATGGTTCACGTCCCTGGCTGCTGAATGGCCAGGACAGCGTCCCTATATGCTAGCCCTATTGAAGCTAATATCAGCAAGCACGAAATCCAGGGTCCGACTAAACTTGCTACCCTGGAACTATCTACATATATCCTAATACAAAATTACGTAGGTAGGGCTACATACTATACAAAATGGATGGATTCAAAATATATGGGCGTTTCGATTTCCCTATCTAAATATCATTGCGTTATTATGCCTTATCTAAAATATTATGCTGCACAACGGACTAATATTACGTACAGTATAACGGACTAATATTGCATACTGCATAACGACTAATATTGCATACTGCATAATGACTAATATATGTGGATACAGCGCCATATACCGTAACACCGCTCCAAGGGAAATCATACAATGTTTCCCTCCAATTGTAGAAGAGTATAAGGTGATGTATACAAAACAAAATAAATTTCTTCCAACCAATCTAAACACTTGATACTATAAATCCTACTATTTACAAATATTGCTATAGATATTGCATAATGAATTGCATACAAATTAAATTTACAAAATATTATCTCTCTCATTGTTTAACGATTATTACATACAAATTAAATTTACAAAATATTGTTTCTCGTTCGTTCTTACTACATAATGATTACTACATACAAAATCAAATATATAAAATTTTTGCTAGGGCAAGTGAAAGGAGTAAGCCAAACCCGCAGGTTTGTTTCCCCTATCACTTCCTTCGCCTCTCTCATAATATAAATTCAAAATAACTCAACTAGTGTATATGAGTCTAGTCGAAGATTTCCAAATGCTACAATATACATCAGAGCGACGATGATGTATATATCTAGAGTCTGTCGCCCTGTGCTATAATGTATTATCGACCCGCTCCTGGGTTCTTTGGGCTCGCTCCTCTCTTTCGCCCCCTTCCCAGATACACCAGTCGTCCTCTAGTCGACTCCGTTGACGGCGTCCGTGAGGCGTCACTCCCCGGAACCGGCGACGACGTTCCCTGAGCCCCGACAGATTCTCGGCTGGTACTTCTCCCTCGGCCTCGTCCCAATTGTCGCGCTCCCGTGGTCGCTTCCGCCAACTCTTCCTTCTGCAGTTGCACACGCGCTTTCTCAGACGCTCCCTGCGCCTTGCGCTGCCGCTTACGTCCTTCTGGGCTCCTCCCCGAGGCGCACCCACACCTTGATGTACTTATCCAACCATCCGAATAGTTTACTCTCCTTCCCCGGAGCTCCAATCTTATCCAATGTGTCGTAATCTGTGATCTGCATTGGGACATCACGCAAGAACTTCGCGCATAAAACTTCCCGTAGACAGTCCACGTTCCAATGGTCCGCCATTCTTACCATCGGCAAGAATCGTATCGCTTCTCGCGACTCCGGATGATCTACTAATATCGCAGGTTCGGTGCCGTCGGAATAATACACCGGTCTGGGTTGAGATACGACCTGTGGAACAAATCCGGTCACTCTCCTCGTCTCCTCTTGATGTCTATCCGCGGTCTTATTATACTCCACTATCCTGTTCTCAAATAACTCTTTCGCCTTCGCCGCTCGCTCCTCCTGCCGCAACGCGTCTATGTCGTCCTGATGCTCAGGCGTGAGGCTTCTCGCTCGGTGAGGTGAAGTAAACGCAGTCCAGGGACTCGAGAGCTCCAAACCCACGGGTTTGGTACCCGAGTCCCGCGCCGCTTCGCGCCGCGCCTCTAGATCCTTATAGGCTCGGTACAGCGAAATGGCCGCTGCCGTCTCTATCAAACTGGGTGTCGAACAGGGTTTAATCTCCGTATACGGATCTAATGTCGTAACGGTCGGCGTAATGGGTCTCGGAGGTCGCTTTCCGCTGAAGTCGATACTGATCATCGGGTTGCTCATCGGGTAACCTCCCTCGTTGTATCTAAGGAATTGGTGAGCTGGACATCGCGTTAATATCGGTTCCGGATGTTGATCGTCTAATCGGTCGGGAATCGCCACGTCTTGTTTGTTCATGCATTCACCACACTTGTAGAACAGCTTGTACACGCTGAAGACTTTCGGCGTCTCCTGATCCTCGCCTCGAGTCCTCCGGTACAGATGCATTCCGTCGAACTGATCTCGGACTGCAGGTAGAGGCTCCTCGTGTCGTAAATACATATTCATATGGTATAGTCATGCGATTTCCTCGTCCGGGTCTGCGCTAATGTCACACACGTCCAAAGCGAAGTCGTAGGGATACCGCGTGCGATACTCTCTCCGCAAAACTTCCATCCGGTCCCCCAACGCTCTCATTCTTTCCCTCCGTAATTCCTTATCATAAGTCGGTTTATATTTTCCATTTAGCTCCATCACGGACCGCCCATGGTAGTAAACGTTAGAGTCTTTACATCCTGGTCGCGCGAATGGTAGCTCCGCCTCCTCTCTGGCAGTAAATCCTCTGCGCGGTTGCGCTCTAATATCCCTCTCCATTATGCCTCGCGTATATACATATATATATCCCAATAAGTGCCGTTACGTAACCAATTACACTGTGGGTAAATCAGTTAGATGTCGCCGAAGGACAGACCTCCCGAACCCCCCCCCCCCCGCCTTCCAGCAGTTCAGGTTCGACTCTCTAGATCCCGTCTCTTCCTAACTAACTATCCTCTAACCTATTCCCATGCATAGCGCAAAAACTTTGGAGATAAACTGGCCGTGACCAACTCACTTTTTGATGCCCAAACTACTCCCATTACTCGTACTAAACTACAGTAGTTAGAAAGGACCATAGCCACAATACTCGACTATACCAAACCCACAGGTTTGATAATCGAACATCACACATCCTGCAAACTACTGAGTGGGGTCCATGTACGCCTCTGGTGCTACTAACCTTTAGCACCTTAGTTGCACTGTTGGCAACAATCTGTGGAAGTTGCTAAACTCAATTTACACTCCTACGTAATATAGCCGTCACCATGGTTTCTAAATGCTATTTTCCAGGCTTCACGACTTTTCAAATTACTGTTTATCTATAGACGAATTCAAAATGCGTCTATACACAGCGTCTGGAATTGTCTTGGGTTCACTTCTAATTTTTAAAATTTTAATTTTTTTTTTCCAAAAATTTTGAAATAAAATTTTGTTTTGATACCCACCAGACAAAACTCAACGCAAATCACCACAACCCCGCTCCTATGCATTTCCTTGTATTTGCATACGAGGAATGCATACGAAGTGAGTTGCGTCTAGCACTAACTCTGTTTGGAGGCAGGAGACAAATTATAATCTCCCGTCTCGATGCGTGTCTCCTCTAATAACACAATATCTTGGACCGGTCGGTCCAAGGTGTGTAAACCATTAGTTTTACACTTTTTTGGGTGCGGACACTTGCACCTAATTTTCACAGTGACTGTGCGCACTATGTTTTGCACGTCTGGGTGTGTGTGCAAGATCACTCCCGTCTCCCAATACTTTCTCTTGACAATCGGTTCGGTTATTAATACGTAATCTCCCTTTTGGAGACTCCGAACCGTTTTGTACCACTTTGTTCTGGTGGATATGGTGGGAAGATAGTATTCCCGCCAATATTCCCAGAATGTGTACGCCACAAATTGAGTCATTTTCCAGCTCTTACGACTATATAGGTCGGCACTAACGGGTTCTGATGCCGGCACAAGAAATGCTGGACTCTGCATTAGCAAATGATTCGGCGTTAATGCAACACCGTCTGGCAACATAGCTATCGGCCTCGAGTTTAGGGTATGCTCGATTTCAATGAAAGCTGTAACCAGTTCGTCGTCGGTAAGTTGTTTGTTTACAGGCAATGTTTTAGCAATGGCCTGCTTTACAGAGCGAACTAAACGCTCCCAACTTCCTCCTCTCCAAGGACTTTCTGGAGTATTAAATCTCCACTCT
This sequence comes from Nemertoderma westbladi, assembly GCA_032718475.1. NCBI lineage: Eukaryota > Metazoa > Xenacoelomorpha > Nemertodermatida > Nemertodermatidae > Nemertoderma > Nemertoderma westbladi. The sequence goes on along the minus strand of JAUCBJ010002623.1, from coordinate 16,886 downwards.
ACTCGTTGCGGCAAAAGTGCTGCAGAAATTTCTTTATTCTGTGCCGCTTTATGAGCCGCGTTCAACTCGCTATTCCCTCCGACAAAGTTTGTACCCTTATCGGAGTAGAACGCCTTTACTAGTCCTCTCCTGGCCATAAATCTCTTTAAGGCCAGGAGCAGAGATTTGGTCGACATGTCTGCCACACGCTCAATGTGTATGGCTCTACTAGCCATACATGTCAGTAGCAGACCCCATCGCTTGTGGGTCAGCCGTCCACTCTTTGCTTCAATCGGACCAAAACAGTCCACCCCTGTGTTCGTAAAGGGTGGGTCATATGCCTGCACTCTCACTTCCGGGAGTTCAGCCATCTCCTGTTCCAATACTCTGGCGTTCACCCTCTTGCAAACCAGACAGGCGTCGTACATAGTGCCAACTGCCCTGCTTGGCTGCAATAGAATGAATCGCTGTCTCGCTGCCGACAGACAGTGTAACTTTCCCGCGTGATGTAACCTCTTGTGTATATCCCATAGAATCGCTCTTTGCAATTCTATTGGGTGACTAGGGATTATCACTGGGAACCGAAACTGTGAGTTTATGTCGACAGTCTGGATTCTCGATCTATGACAAATTAAACCCTTATGGATTAATGGACTCCATTTTCTAAGGGGTTTATAGAGAACTGGTCGTTGAGCCGATAATAGATGGAATTCTTTGGGGAAGGCTCACATTTGATAATGCTTCAAATGCTTTAATTCCGCTTGATCAATCTCATCCTCTGTCAGAGGTTGTTTCAATTTCTGAATTCGCTCACTATTGGTGCTCGATGGTTCTCTCAAATGTTTCGAATGTTTTAAACAAAGGTACAAAATGTATCGGCTTAACCACGCAGTTCTTTTACAAATTGTCAGCCAAGAGGCAGACGAATTTAGTAATTTGTCATAAACACTACATGGCTCTAATGCCAGCGACGGTTGTCCGCTATCTAATGGAAGTTTTGAATCCAAACCCGCAGGTTTGGAAACCAAAGGCTCCATTGTGTCGGTCATTTTCTGTCCGTCACTTACCAACTGTGACTGTCGTCTAGTCTGTAAGGGTGGTTTTACGTCATAACTTACCCTTCCGGACCTAGTAGTCACGTAAGTCTGTTGGTCTGACAGGTCTCCGGGCCACTCCAATGACTCTTCAGGCTGCTCCAATGACTCTTCAGGCCGCTCCAATGACTTGAGTTTGGCTTTAGATTTCGACTTAGAGACTTTCTCCACCTTGACTTCTGCATCTTCAGGCATCGGATTGGTCACTATCTTTAGTCGCTCTGGCCAATGTTCCTGTGTCCTCGTTAGAAATTCAGGTCCATGCAACCAAAACTCCTGCGACTCTTCCTGACAGAATTCCGCCGGCATTGCACCTCTCGAAGTTATGTCGGCCGGGTTTAACACTCCCGGACAATGTCTCCATTGTTCCTTCGTCGAAAAGTCGACGATCTGAGCGCGTCTATTGGCCACAAATGTCTTTAGTGCAATATTGTCGGCTGCAATGTATACTAACACCAAGGATGCGTCCGTCCAATAGAATAAGGTCAATGTCGTGTCTAACTCCTCAATTATCTGCTTACTTACCTCGACCGAAACTACAGCCGCCTGTAACTCTGCACGAGGGACAGTCATGTATTTGACCGGCATTGTCTTTGATCTAGAAGTTACAAAGGCCATCTCAAACTTGTCCTGACTTACCTCTCGGCGAAGGTAGGCTACCATACCAAAGCCGGTGTCACTTGCGTCACTGAACAAATGCAGCTCTAAATCAGCTGGAAATACCAGCTGATTCGGAAAGTAGGAACGGGGTACATCTATATTTTTCAATAGATGCAACTCGGCTTCCCACTCCCTCCACTGCTTTGCATGTATAGGAGATATTGGTTCGTCCCACTCTAGGTCGGACAACCAAATTTTCCTCATGCACGCTCGTGCCTGTAATATTACCGGACTGATAAAGTTCATCGGGTCAAATAGTCTACTTAATGTCGATAAGCAAATCCTCTTTGTCAAAACTTTGTCTGGGCTACTGGGTTCAAATCTAACTCTTACCTGGAACTTATCTGAGTTCGGGTTCCAAGCGAGTCCCAGTACTCGCGCCATGGGGATTGGTTCTACCCCCAATTCAATGTCTCCGCTCCCGCGATCTTTCACCGGGAACGACTCTAATAGGGCCTCCGAATTAGTAGTGAACTTGGTCAGAGGAAAACCCCCTGTAGCCAAGCACTCTTGCAGGCCGTGAGCCACTTCTATGGCTTGTTCCGCCGTGTCCTTGGACACCAATCCGTCGTCCATATAGAAGTTTCTCAATATAGACTCGATTACTTCTACTGGATACTTACCAATCTGGGCTGTTGCCGTTTTCTTTAAAACGAACAGCGTGCCATTCGGACTATCGCGGGCGCCAAATATCCTAACGTACATCTGGTATGTAACCACTGGGCCGGATAAGTCTTCATTCTCGTACCAGAGAAAGCGAAGGCTATCCTGGTCTGCCTTACAGGCTCTTACCTGGTGGAACATCGCCTCGATGTCACAAGTAAATGCGAATCGCCGCTGTCTAAAACGCAACAGTATTCCAATCAAATAGTTATTCAGGTTGGGACCATCCATCAACTCTGAATTCAGGGACATACCTCTATAGACTGCTGCGCAGTCGTTGACTACTCGGACTTTGTCAGGTTTGTCAGGGTGAGTCACATAGTGGTGTGGAAGGTAATAAGTCTGGTCTGTCACTAAGTCAGGGTCCTCTACCTTCCCAGCAAATCCCTTGGCGAAATAGTTGTTGATCTGGGCGCAATACTTCTCCCTAATGCCTGGATTCCTTAACAACCGAGCCCTTACTCCGTTTAATCTTTTCAAGGCTAAGTTGTAGTTGTTCTCCAACTTAGGTGGTTGTCGACGCCACAACATTCCAACTTCAAAATGTCCAGTCGGTAGCAGACGTATGGTATCTTCCATCATCTCCAGCGACCGTTTCTCATCAGTAGACATGGCTAGGTCATATCCACCGGGTTCCATTGCGTCCCTATCCAGCCATTCGACGGTTCTGGCTCCTGTCTCGAGGTCCTGGCGTATCAATTCCTTCTGTAATTCCTCCTCACTGTATTGGAAAATGTCTAGGTCTCGATATTTAGCCACTTGACCCTCCACTATGTCTGTATAAGTCAAAACGTTAGTCAAATAGGTAGCGTGGGCCGCTGAACCAGACCCACGGGTCTGATAACAGTAGTCCTCGGGTTCACTATCTGTCCGGTCATTATGAAGTGGTTCCGACAACCTAACATTATCAGGAATCAACTCCTCGTCCGACTCGCTAAAGTCACTATAGTGGTCAATACAGGTTCTCCTAAACTCGTCTATGTCTGGTGGTTCTACTAACGGTGGTTGAGTTATAGGCTGTAATTCGTCGTATCTGTCCATTGGCTTGTCGCCACCTGTAAACTCATAAGACATGGGTACTCGTGTATACCAACCTAATATAGTCCTATGGGCATGTGGTCCATTGACATGCGGCTCAGCTGGTCTCGTTTCCCATATCTGGTGTGCGATCAGCTGTTCTGCACCAATCAACATAGAAACATTCCTATAACCTACCTGATGTCTGGGTATCCTGAGCTTGTCAAAATACTCCTGTGCTATGGGACTCATCGGCGGCACCTTACCTAACTGCCTGCCGAATCCCTTCATAGCTAGACACTTAAATCCGTCCAATGGCAAAGCTTTCCGTTCTTGTCGAGTATGCTGGTCTCTCGGAAGTAGGGAGTCTAGTTCTACCGAAATTCTGTGTCCCTTGAGGTCTCCTACCCCGTGCATAGACTTCAACTCTATTTGGATCTCCTCGGCGTTCTGGAAGCTAGAAACAGCTCTCGCCACTTCCTCGTCGATATACGATAATGTGGACGCAGTGTCCAACATCACATATATTCGCTTCGATCCCTTATCGCCAGTGAGTTTCACCGGAATCACGCTAAATATTTCCGACGTGGCCGATGATAAATACGTCCGCGCACTGGTCGATGAACTATCCGCGGTGAAACCTTGGCAGGTCACTTCTCTCGCGCTCGACTCGCCATCCTCGTCCGACGAACCTGGTTGGTAACCATCGTCCTGAATGCCGGTATACGTATTCCTCCTTATCGATACGGGTTCTTTGCTCCCCTTCCTGTGAGGATTTCGCTGTAAGTAACGGTCCGTTGGGGTGTGGAAATCCGCATGTAGCAACTTGTGATGTAGTCTGCCGCATTCCATGCATCCGTCCTTGCTGTTCGGACACTGCCGCCGTACATGGCCTGGCGCAAGACATGCCCAACAGGTGTCCAACGTCCGCACTTGAACTCTTCTCTGTTCCGAATTTAATTCTTTGAACCGTCTGCAACTATCTAACTTATGGTCGTCAGATCTTACCTCCTTTAGTAAACAGTATTGGCAACCTACAAATCCATCCGGCAACTCCTGTTGCTTTAACCTAGGTCTATCTAACCGCTCACCTGACCATACTCGCGAGTCTGATCTAAAGGCTGGGGTACTCGAATTATATCTGTCTACTGAGTTAAATGTCACAGTGGTCCTGTCATCGTCAAAACTTACCATAGACTTACCGGTAACAGGTTTAGACTCTCTCATATTCTCCTCTGAGAAGTTTGATTTCATCTCTGCTACTGCGTCTGTGGCTATCATGTCATGAATATGCTGAAGTGTCAATACTTTACCTTGGCCCTCCAACTTATTCTCTAATTTGCGCCATTTCTGTCTGTAACGCATGTTTAAACGTCTTATTACGTTTTTCAAAACTTCGGCGTGATCACCATGATGAGGTAGATTCACCGTCCTCAAGATGTCTAATGCGTTCGAAATAGCGTTCGCTAAGTTCAACAGCTCTAACGGAGTTGTAATCCTTCCACCCTTACCCAAGTCTTCTACTATCGACTGCGCCATCTTGGTTTTATTCCCGTAGACGTCACTAAGCGTCTTCATTGCCAACTCAAATGCCCGTTCATTGCCGACGAAGTTATCAGCAATGGCTCTAGGTTCTCGATGGAGCATCTGAAGCAAATAGTTGAACTTCTCGTTGGGAGTAAAGGTGCTGTTGGTTAGCTGCTCGTCGACATAGGTTCTAAAGGTCCTCCAGTGCTTATGGTTGCCCATAAACTTCTGGGGTTGTTGCGTCGGCAGTCCTTGCCTAGCAGCAAACTTACCTATGTCCCTAAGGGTTGCGTCGTTCCGGGTTAACAAACGGTTTAGTTCCGCAGGGTTGTTAAGTCTGGTCCTTTCCCGGTGGTTCCAACTTACCTGCTCCGCGTCGGTCCTTCTTTCCTTATAGTTTCGGGACTTCTGACGTCTCATTTCTTCCTCTTCATCGCTTGACTCAGTGTCAGTCCTTAGCGCTCGCGATGGTTTGCGCGCCGAGGCCCTGACCCAAGCCTCCTCAATAAATCTTTCCGCCGAATTTTCGAAATTGGGATTATGAATATTCGTGACAGGCGTCCTTACCTGAGGTCTATGTGGTATAGTCTCCTCTGATATGCGTACTCGTTGACTAGGCTGGACTTTATCTAATTCAGGCCTGCTGGGATTTGAATTACTTCTTACCTGGGCTGCTTCCTTTAACCGTAGGTTGCTAAGCATGTCCGTTATAGGTTGGATGTGCGGCGATATAGCTTGCGCTAAACTAGCACTTAACTCATCCCTCGTAATAAATTCCTGGCTAGGGTTCTGTTGTATAGTCGGCTCTATCTGAGTAATCCGCTGTCTCTCATATGATCCCTCTTCCGGTTTAACCCGGAAGTTCTCCATCGAACTGGGTCGGCGCTCCGTCCGCGTATTCCAAACCCGCGGGTTCGGTTCGCCAAGTACTCGTCCCGTCGGAGTTTCTCTAAACTCTCCGTTGTCGCGTTCGGTGTATAGTGGTGCGGTGTTCCGATGACGTAGATCCTGGGCGATGGGTGAAGCACCAATACCAACTGGCGTGCGATATGTAGAGAACGGTTTAGCGATCCGTGTACTCGTAATAGCTGGACCGGGTATAGGAATTCTGGTCGTTGTCGACTCGCGTATAGCCGGAGTTCTCGCTTCCTGTTCGGCCTTCTGCAGTGCGAACAGTTCTCGCAACTCTGTCCCTACACTCGCCCCACATTCTTCGATCATTCGCATCCCCTTCTCGGCGATTTCATTCGCCTTCCTGGTCCGTTCTTCGCTCTCTAAACTTAATCTCGCACTTTCCAACTGCGCCAGTTTACGTTCTTCTTCTTCCCTCGCTCGTCTCGCTGCGCCCTCTTCTTCCACACGCGCCTTTTCTTCATACAACGCCCATCGCTCCTTCTCGATCTCGAGTTCGCGTTCCTTGCGTTCGCGTTCGAGCTGGAGTTCGCGTTCTTTCTGCTCGCGTTCAAGTTCGAGTTCGCGTTCCTTGCGTTCGCGTTCAAGTTCGAGTTCGCGTTCCTTGCGCTCGCGTTCAAGTTGAAGTTCACGTTCCTTCTGCTCGCGTTCCGCTCGCTCACGCTTACCTTTCTCTTCCAACTCTCGCAACTTCGCGTCTAACTTACGTGTGCGCTCCCGTTCCCGCTCGGCTTCCTTCCGCGCTTCCGATGCACGCAAAACTTCCGCCTGCTGTTCGTCCAGTCGGCGTCTTCTCTCCTCCGCCGAGTTGTGCGAAACAAGGGATCTAGCACATATTACCTTACCTCGCGCGTGACTAACCTGGGAATCGCCGCTGTCTCTAGATGCGTCGTCGGGTGGAGTCAACGTCCTCTGTTGGATGTTCTCCGTCGTCGGTAGCACCTGACCCGGTACCACCACTCCATTCTGCATCAGCCAGCTAGTAACTTCCCTCTGATACCTGCGCTCCTCCTTGTCTTGGATCTCTTCTCGCTCCACTAACTCTCTCAACTCTGCGTCACTCACTTGAGTCGCCTGCGCTTGTGATGCCCATAGCAGCCAGTTCTCCGTCCTAACTTGTCGGAATCGCTCCGATAACTCGCGGTGCTCCAACAAGGCTGCTAAAACCCTGTCGTAAATCCTCGTCGCCACGTCGCTCGACTGAGACTCTACTGCCTTCTTCGCTAGGACTGCAAGCTCCTCCGTCTGCTTGAATAACGCTGAGTTATATCCTCTTCTAATCTCTGCTAACTCTACCCTCCCGATGTTCGCTGAGTCGGCTAACATTTTCCTTACCTTGTCCGCCGTCCGAGTTATATGTCCGGCATGCGCGCGAAGTTTCTTCTTTATCGCAATGTCTAGTTCTCTCTCGCTTACCTGACTCACACTTGGTGGACTTGAAGGATTATTTCGGGAACTACGGGTACTTCTAACAGCCGTCGGGACCACGGCACTTACCATACCCACAGGTCTGGAAACCGGGCTCCGGGCTCTCGCTTCTGCTACACTACTCTCCCTATCACTCACCTCTGTCCGGGCTGCCGTACAGTCCTTCCTTACAGTAGCGGTAGGGGATCCTAATACTATTACTTGAGGTTGTTGTTCTTCCTCACTGGTCACTGTCTCGTCCTCCTGTTCACTTACGTCAGCGTCGCTCGCTGCGTCGTCATAGTCGGCATTGTCATCAACAGTAATATTTACGCTATCGTCAGTCGGCGGTCCAGCCGCCGTCTCGTAGCTGTCCTCTAGTGCCTCCTTGTCTGAGACACTCATAGTCTAAATAATGTTTGCCTTCCGGCAAAAATATCTCGCAAAAGTTCGAGATATAATTATAATTTAACCGAAAATACGGTCAAATTATTTGTCAAATAATCAGTTGGTCCAAAATGTCAAAATAAATTCGCAATGCAATATTGTGAATTTAATGGGGTATAGTTATAGCAAATACTAGCACAATATTTAAACAAAATATTATTATATAGCTACTATATAGTATTAAATACCGGTATAGCACAAATAACTTTGAATCTAATACAAAATATTCAAAATAAACTTGCCGCCCGAATATTTCTAATTTTATATATATATATAGCTCTAATCAACGTAATTTTAGTTTCAAATATTATATGTATCCACTAGCAAGTGGCTACATCTTCGGGTTGCGACTCTCTCTAACTCTCTCTCTAACTTGAGCGATTCAAAAAACCATGGCCGGCTAAACCTAAATATCCTAACTAATAAATTGAGTTCAGCTTCGCAGTTAAACAACCGATAATTTTTTACTGCTTCCACAAATACACTGGTGCCAACAGAACAACTAACCTTGTTTGCTGTGAGATTCCACGTCCGCGTCCAAAGATTCAGGCCCTTCGCTGATTGCAAACCGAACCCGCAGACCCACACGAACCCCAAACTCAGAAGTTCCGTCTTGCCATGTATCTCCAGATGGTATAAAATAACTAAGCGGTTACCTAACATACCGGTACAAAACTCTAGAATTTTACAAAATAATTTTGACCGAAACTGAATTCTCGCAAACCTAGCTAAAATTTTCAAAAAACTTACTAATTACAATTTGCCCTAAGGCCTAAGGAACTGCTGTATTCGCAATTAGCAAAACGCACTACCGTACATCCACTGTATGCAGTACAGTAAGTAAAACAGTACACCAACCTAACAGCCTAATGATACTGTATGTGGTACGGCAAAACAAATGTCCCTTCTACCGTATGCAGTAACAGCAATCAGCCTAATGTACTACTGTACTATCGTACGCAGCCAGTGAATACAGTAATCTAAACTAACAGCCTAAAAGAATATACTTAATGTTCTACCGTACGCTAGCCTATAGCCTACAGCAGACGATCACGTGCTCCAATTTATTACTCAATACTGTGATACAACTAACAGCCTAAGAATACTCTATTTACTGTACGCTACAGCCTACAGCCAATAAAATACACGTATCACTGATACGAAGTATCAGTGATCTAAACTAACAGCCTAAGAATACTCACTGCCTTACTGTACGCGGTACAGCAAAGCAATACGCACGTATCACTGATACGAAGTATCAGTGATCTAAACTAACAGCCTAAGAATACTCTATTGATGGCTGCAAGCAACAGCCAATAGCACGTATCACTGATAAACAACCGCAACCTCTATACTAACAGCAGAACTGTTGAACAGACCAATACCCGTTAATATCCTTCTGCCAACCTAATGAGCTCTCGCCTAACCAATAAGACACAAAGACTGCTCTACTGTTAAGTAAAGGGGATCAGGAGCGTGATATTACTAAATTGTAAAGGTTGCTAAATACAAAACCGCTACTTACCGTTAGATGGCGCTAATCTGCCGTCCGCTAATATATTTTACTAATTTTACACAACTCCTGCAAAATCGCTTGTTCCTTTCTCTACCGATCGCTCGATAGAGAGCTAACTGTTCGAATCTATGAGCCACGCGGGAATAACCAAACAATAAACCCGAGTCGGCTCCCTAAGCTTACTTAAGACGAGTGCGAGAGGCCTTGCACTCAGAGTATTCCTACGCCTAAATTTATCACTATTAAAGCACGCTAATGCTTACGTCCTTTCTAATCGCGAATACTGGGGGTTCTCTAACGTAATGTGTGAATGCGAGAATATTTAAATATCAAAATGGTACAGTATTTGTCTCTCGTGGATAGTACCGCTATGGGTCTAAACTTGCCTGCAGCTGGCTTTAGGCCAGCAAATTACTAGCGTTTCGTGTGTGCCGAATAGTGCGATCTAGCTGATTGCCTGCTAATACAAATAACCGCTCAGCGTGAATAGTTTACAGTACTCTAATTATTACCTTAGCTACTCTCCGCTATGCTGCGTACTAATTCTTAATTTTTACTAATCAATTACAGTCACAAATATTTAACAGCGTACTAATTACTAAGAGTTCCAGAATACGTAATTCTAATTTATCACGCAACAGGTTTCGCTAGTAATAGCCTAAATTGCCGTATTACTTTGACCTAATCAGTAACTAATTGTTGTAACTAAGAAATAGAAATCAATCAAAGAGAAAAGGGCGCCTACCTAAACATTCACAATCATAGGCACACTTCAATAACACACCAATCAGCGTCAGCAATCACAGTTCGCAATTATGCAGTTAACTACTGTATAGCCCACAATTATGCGACTCACTATTCGTACTCCACACTCAACGTTGTGATACGTGCAGGCCTCTCCCGGGTACATATAGGACTCCTAACTAACCTGATTCCTGCCCCCCTAATACTAAATAGAGACGAAACCTGGATCATCAGCCCCCTAATTACTGTACCAGCGATTGGTCTGCATACCACAGCGTGAACTTCCCGACCGCAACGGTGACCCCCCGCCAGCGTTGCTCGCTTTTGAATCCTCCGCTCTCCCTTCGTCGCTAACCCCCCGATGTGCCCACCGCCCACTGGCACCTTAGCCCTCCATTATGCTAATAGCTACCGTAGAGGCGCATGCAAATCACAAAGTCTGACAGTCTCAGAAATCCCTTAGGATTATTGCGCAGAAAGGAATCACATAGAACCATTAATCAAAAGGTAGAAATCATAGTTCAGTTGTAATTAGCAGTAATCGAAGGAATTAATTGAGAAACACAATCAAGAGTAATCGCACTAGCAAATCATTCCAAGAAATTAATCAAAATTAGCAAATTGCAGAAAATACGCTAAAATATCCGTCAAAATTGAATAGAGACAGCTCAGCAAGTACAAAGGTGATAGCAGATCATGTGAGGTGTCATGTGAGGCTCTACCGGCACACCGCCAATTTATAGGTGATCCGGATGGGGTGATGCAATAGGGTGACTCAATCGCTCTCCTATTGGCTCTCCAGTCCGTGCTAGCATTAGACCAACCTGGAAGCAGTTAGTCCAATAAGGAGGCCGGATTGTAGCCTTATTGCTTGCCCAAACCTCAAATTATTACCTTATATGGTAATGGTTCACGTCCCTGGCTGCTGAATGGCCAGGACAGCGTCCCTATATGCTAGCCCTATTGAAGCTAATATCAGCAAGCACGAAATCCAGGGTCCGACTAAACTTGCTACCCTGGAACTATCTACATATATCCTAATACAAAATTACGTAGGTAGGGCTACATACTATACAAAATGGATGGATTCAAAATATATGGGCGTTTCGATTTCCCTATCTAAATATCATTGCGTTATTATGCCTTATCTAAAATATTATGCTGCACAACGGACTAATATTACGTACAGTATAACGGACTAATATTGCATACTGCATAACGACTAATATTGCATACTGCATAATGACTAATATATGTGGATACAGCGCCATATACCGTAACACACACCCTTAGTACAACGACCAGACACACCCTTGGTACAACGACCAGACACACCCTTAGTACATACGACCAGACACCCTTAGTACATCGACCAGACACACCCTTAGTACAACGACCAGACACACCCTTAGTACAACGACCAGACACACCCTTAGTACAACGACCAGGCACACCCTTAGTACAACGACCAGGCACACCCTTAGTACAACGACCAGGCACACCCTTAGTACATACGACCAGACACCCTTAGTACAACGACCAGACACACCCTTAGTACAACGACCAGACAACCCCTTAGTACAACGACCAGACACACCCTTAGTACAACGACCAGACACACCCTTAGTACGTACGAGCAGACACACCCTTAGTACAACAACCATACACACCCTTAGTACAACGACCAGACACACCCTTAGTACAACGACCAGACACACCCTTAGTACAACGACCAGACACACCCTTAGTACAACGACCAGACACACCCTTAGTATGTACGAGCAGACACACCCTTAGTACGTACAACCAGACACTACCCTTAGTACAACGACCAGACACCCTTAGTACAACGACCAGACACACCCTTAGTACAACGACCAGACACACCCTTAGTACAACGACCAGACACACCCTTAGTACAACGACCAGACACACCCTTAGTACGTACGAGCAGACACACCCTTAGTACGTACAACCAGACACTACCCTTAGTACAACGACCAGACACACCCTTAGAACAACGACCAGACACACCCTTAGTTCAACGACCAGACACCCTTAGTACAACGACCAGACACACCCTTAGTACAACGACCAGACACACCCTTAGTACAACGACCAGACACACCCTTAGTACAACGACCAGACACACCCTTAGTACGTACGAGCAGACACACCCTTAGTACAACAACCATACACACCCTTAGTACAACGACCAGACACACCCTTAGTACAACGACTAGACACCTTTAGTACAACGACCAGACACACCCTTAGTTCAACGACCAGACACCCTTAGTACAACGACCAGACACACCCTTAGTACAACGACCAGACACACCCTTAGTACAACGACCAGACACACCCTTAGTACAACGACCAGACACACCCTTAGTACAACGACCAGACACACCCTTAGTACAACGACCAGACACACCCTTTGTACGTACAACCAGACACACCCTTAGTACGTACGAGCAGACACACCCTTAGTACAACGACCAGACACACCCTTAGTACGTACAACCAGACACACCCTTAGTACGTACGAGCAGACACACCCTTAGTACAACGACCAGACACACCCTTAGTACAACGACCAGACACACCCTTAGTACAACGACCAGAGACACCCTTAGTACAACGACCAGACACACCCTTAGTACAACGACCAGACACATCCTTAGTACGTACGAACAGACACACCCTTAGTACAACGACCAGACACACCCTTAGTACAACGACCAGACACACCCTTAGTACGTACGAGCAGACACACCCTTAGTACAACGACCAGACACACCCTTAGTACAACGACCAGACACACCCTTAGTACAACGACCAGACACACCCTTAGTACAACGACCAGACACACCCTTAGTACAACGACCAGACACACCCTTAGTACGTACAACCAGACACACCCTTAGTACAATGACCAGACACACCCTTAGTACGTACGAGCAGACACACCCTTAGTACAACGACCAGACACACCCTTAGTACAACGACCAGACACCCTTAGTACAACGACCAGACACACCCTTAGTACAACGACCAGACACACCCTTAGTACGTACGAGCAGACACACCCTTAGTACAACGACCAGACACACCCTTAGTACAACGACCAGACACACCCTTAGTTCAACGACCAGACACCCTTAGTTCAAAGACCAGACACCCTTAGTACAACGACCAGGCACACCCCTAGTACGTACGACCAGACACACCCTTAGTACAACGACCAGAAACACCCATAGTACAACGACCAGACACACCCTTAGTACAACGATCAGACACACCCTTAATACAACAACCAGACACACTCTTAGTACCTCCATTAGCAGTTGGTTTTCTTTATTTGGTTCCAACAGGTGACGGACGCCAGACACATCAGTGACGCCGATGCCATTGCCAAGGCCGTAGCAGAGTACGACGATGCCCTGGACAGATACATACCGGTGCTGATGCACCAAGCCAAGATATACTGGGACCGAGAACACTACCCAGCCGTCGAGAAAATATTTCGCAAATCCGTGGAATTCTGCAACGAACACGACACCTGGAAGCTCAACGTCGCTCATGTCCTCTTTATGCAGGAAAGCAAATATAAAGAAGCGGTGAACTTCTACGAGCCCCTGGTCAAAAAGAACTACGACAAACTCCTCCAACTCGAGGCTATTGTCCCCGCCAACCTCTGCGTCAGCTACATAATGACCAGTCAAAACGAGGAAGCTGAGGAACTTATGAAGAAAATAGAAAAGGAAGAAGAGAAAGTTTCTTACGAGGAGCCAGACAAGAAGCTATTCCATCTGTGTATCGTGAACCTGGTCATAGGGACTCTGTACTGCACCAAAGGGAACTACGAATTCGGCATTTCTCGTATAATCAAGTCGTTGGAGCCATACAATAAGAAGTTGGGAACAGATACGTGGTTCTACGCGAAACGATGTTTCTTGTCTTTGATAGAGAACATGGCGAAACACATGATAATGCTGAGAGACAGTATCATCCGCGATTGTGTTCACTTCCTGGAGCAGTGCGAGAAGCACGGAAAGGATGTCAACACCGTCGTTGAGAAACCTCTAGAGGAGGCGCCTCTCCATGAGGGTAAGAACTCGGTTACTTACGAGGCGAGAATGCTAAAGAGTTTACTTCTAGACGTAGTCGAAGGAGAATTCTTCTAAACGCCAAGATTATATCATTCTTGTTTACATTAAAATAAGTTTTTTAATATTTTTTTATGTTAATTTTTAAAAATATGTAAATAAGAGGCTTTGAGAATACTTTGTACTTGTAAATAAAAGTAAAGTTTCTGAGATTACTTATAAAGTACTTATTAAAATTACTTATATTCTACTATTCTAAAGATATTTATCTTCAGTTCAGAATAAAACGGAATTTAATCAAATATTTTACATATAATACACAACATTAAATATTTAATTGAATAATTATTTTGAGTTCTTTGGTCGATAGTCGTAACTTAAAATGTAACCAAACCAGAACCGACTCTTATTTAGTGGCTATTTATTTTGTTTTACTTTAGTGATGTAAATATTTTTGACTCATTAATGTTTTATGTTCTTATTTGTTGTAGAGGTTAATAAACAGAGAGATCCTTGTTATATAATTTTTTTCCTTTACAATAAATATTATTAGTTTATGTAGCCTGTCATTCATCTCTCTCACCAACACCAATATCAGCAACCATTAATTCCAAATCTTTATTCATCGTATCTGTACAAACTTTGTATCAGATCATGTTGAAAATTTGTAAAAGTTGAGCATGAACTAATGTATTTGAGGTATTTTGGACAAATTGCTCTCTTTGCCCATTTTTTTCAATTTACATGTTACCAAGGAAATGAGCACGATGGCATCCAATTTTATTTTTAAAATCAACTTCTATTTTCATTATAATGTCTCTAGAGCATTAAGTCTATAATAAAGTATTGCTAGTTTCTAATAAATTGTAAACTCCTAATGTACTGCAGTTCCTCTCAATATGTACTGTTGTTGTTCTTCAATATGTCAAATCATACTAATTGTACAGATTGAAAGCAAAATTATCGAAAAACTACGACATCTTCCAAAACATTTATAGTTTAATTTAAAGATGGCCTGGCCGCAATCTTGGGCTGATATTGCTTTTATCCATAGATTGATATTTTTACCACGAATTTTATTTGAAAAAAATGTAATATTTTTCATCTAAAAAAAATATTTTTTTCGAAAAATTTTTCGAAAATATTTTGAAATATTAATTATAATAATTATTTTATATTTATTATTATTTATTTATTATATTTTATATTATATTTATATTAATATTTATTTATTTAGATATTTCAATAGGTAAAATATGTAAAATGAGAAAACATTACACCAGGTGATGACAGATTAAAGGAATGTAAGTCTACATTATATTTGCAAAATAATACAACAATAATTAATTACTAATCAATAATACAAAATAATCGTATTGAATTCCTCTCCATGGTGAATGGTTTACAGATTTACAAACACAAAAACTCTTATAATTATACTTATTAAAAAAACTTTTATAGATAACATTTTTATGGTATTTTTATTTTATTTAAAGTAATAATTTTTAATATGGATAATTAAATCGATGACGTAATATTAGCCTTACATAGGCGGCGATATAAACGCCGATATTGGGTTCACCTGATCAATCAAAAAAGGTTGTTGTCGTACGGCGCGATCGGAAAACTTTATCAGGATTTGCGGGCAGATGAAGAAAACTTTTTTAATTATACGAGAATGTCAATTTCATCCTTTGATGAATTACTCTCATCTATTTAACCGAATGTACAGTATAGTGATAACAAGTGGAGGAAGTCTATACCGCGCTATGCAAGACTGCAAGACTACTAGAAAACATAAATGTTATATACTGTAGCTGCTAAAATTTTATGAACATTAGGCCTACTCCTGATTGGCGGTCAATGCTGGAAATGCCAGCTTTCAACTTTCAAGTACTGTAAGATAGAACATAGGACTAGTGCATTTTGGAAGTTGCTTGTTGAAAGTTGAGCTGGGTGAGTACAAAACAAAGACCCAATTAAGTTACCTGCATAATCTTGTAACATTTGTTAACTTTCGTTTATTGTTTTGGTTACCCCAACACGCCTCTGTAACCTGCTCCTTTAAATGGCAGTGGAACCTAAACAATAAACGAAAGTTAACACATGTGTTTTGTACGTAAAAAGCCAATTGGGGGTTTAGCCTTCTCATAGGGTTAATGTTAAATTAATATTGAAAAATAAAAGTACAAATTTGACTGTTAAAATAGGCTGAAACGACACCCCAATTGGTAGGCCTAATTGGTTTTGTACAGGTCTTTAGTCTTTGGGTCTTTGTTTTGTATTCACCCAAAGGTGAGCGTTTATGTGTGAACTCCTTATATAGGTTACACTTATGGTCTATCTTTTAATTTAAAGGTGGAAAGCTCATGTGTAACAACAACGTCAGGTCAGGAACGTTTGTATACCCTGAGTCATATTTTGAAATCAGAAATTAATTCTGTCGTGTAGAAGTCAATATACTAGGCTTCTACTATGAAGCAGTAGTTCCAATATCTCCTGGAATACTTTCTGACGAGGCGCACTTCCTAAATAAGAGTTTTGGCTTGTTTAAATATAAGCAGTGCGATCTTAACCAAGTTTGTAGTTACTTCTTAAATAAGCAGTGCTGTGCAGTGCGGGGTTGTTATAACTTCTGGTTACTTCTTAAAGAAGCAGTTTTTTTATCTACTCACTCATATACCTATCTGACTAAAATAGTTAATTTATGGGTATCAAATAAACCTGTCAGCCTGTACTGGTAATACTAATGTATATGAGAGTCGCCCATTACTTATAAATTGTAATAATGGATGAAACACCTTCTAA